>CAIGRB010103746.1:52174-62756 GCA_903798255.1 Fraxinus quadrangulata | reverse complement strand
TAGTATGATTCTTCGGCAAGAAAACGTCTACTCATGGCACTTAGGTTATTTTATCTAGTCTATTATAGGGGGTATTAGTCTTTCAAACAAACTTTCAAACTTTCTAGTGTTCGCCCCCTGCACTAACCATTTGTAATTTCCTGCTTTCGTCAATTGTAATTTCTTGCTTTCAGAATCAATGATCAATTTCATTTCAATTGTGTTTCAAACTTTCTATTATTTGTGATCAAAATCTCTTTCGTTCCGAGAAAAGGCGGAATGTAGTCTAGCGGAGCAGACTACTGTCGCACGGTGTCTCTTTCTGTGCTAGAAGAAAGGCAGCCCGTGAAACTTGGATAAGCTCAACCCGCTAAGTCACACCGTGGGAGTTATGCAAGTGAGTCCATTTTTAAGGAAAAAATATTTTAAATTTAGTCATTTCAAAAATCTTTATTTCTTGTACTCATTTTCAACACGTAATAAAATATTTTATCCATAAATTCAAAAAAAAAATTCTACTTTCTAACCACGTATTCTTAAAAAAATTACTATTCAAATATCATTTTTTTCTCAATTTCTCTTTATAACAGCTATCTAACAGGGACTCATTTTCTTTTTATCTATTACTTTTAGTTTTCAGATTTATGGTTTTTTATTGAATAAATCTAGATATACATTTTTTGTTGACATTAAGAGTCTTTGTGAGCCTCATTTTTGCCTAGAATGCATTTTCTAATAATATTTTTATGGAGAATATGTAGTTAAAAAATAAGAAGAAGTTTTGAGTTCGTGTATAATATTATTTTATTAAAAAATGTATAGTTGAAAGTAAGAGGGAAAAATATATTTTTGAAATAATGGAGAACTAAGGATGACATTTCTTCCAATTATCAAATTTTCGTCATTAATATGAAGGGATGCAAAATCAATGGAACTGTACATAATCATTTACATAATATTTTATTAGTATATAATATGGTGATATTTAACTGAATCAAAATCTCATCAATCAAATAATTTTTCCATTTATATTTTGACAACACATCATTATGTAAAATATTATGCACGAGAAGCACTATTCAAATCATTGACCATGATAGATAACATGTCAAACTTACTGTAAACATGTAGCATATTTCTTTCTTATATGAACTCAAGACCTTGTTCGATCCCTATTTTTTTAAAATACATTTTTCTTTCTCTTCTTTTCAATCACATATTTTTCAATAAAATTATATTACACATAATATTTTCTTCATTGTTAATCATATATTTTCCATCGATCTATTATCTCAAAATACATTCTACACAAAAAATGAGGCTCAAAGAGACATAAAATATTTTATTAAAGAATGTGTAGTTTTAAATTTGAAAAAAAAAAATTGAATTTAAATGTAAAATATTTTATTTGAAAAATGCATACATAAAAATGAATTTAAAATAAAATATTTTTTTAGATAATGGATTACAGGTATTTATTATATTATTAATTGTAATTCAATGTTTCATACTGTTAACGTGGTAAACAAGGCAACCACAAATAGAGCAGCCGTTCATTCCTATACTCAAATCGAAAGCAACCGCCGACCAGGCCCAGCCCCAACATTATCCAATCCTCAAACAATCTACGGTGGCTATTTTCTTCAAGAAATTTTGGAAGCTTTCAACCTCTTAGAATTGAACAGCTCACTATACACTCAACAGCTGGCTACTGGGCAACCTTGTGCTACACAACTATTGGTGGTGTAAATTTTGATTAGCCCTTTTGTATTGCTATCTTCCAATTTTTTGTTATTGGAGGAAAAGTGAGAAACCCAAATCTAGAATTCCTATTTCCCACCATTAATGTCCCTTTCAATCTTATCAGAAAAATATGTTCTGTGTATATACTTGTGATATATATATTTCTAGATTTTTTTTTCTCTCTTTTTTATCAACCACCCTCTAGTTTTAACTGAGGTATCGATTTCATCTTGATTAAAAATCTTGGTTCCGTTTATCGTAAAAATTTCTTCTTTCATTCTTGTAAATTAATAGTTATGACATTGGCTGAGGCGTTCTTGGAGATTTTAGAAAGGCCCACAATGGGGGCAATTATAATAGGGATGATGCAGATTTTGGGTCCTGTTTGGATTGCTTTTTTTCTCGGTATAATGGTAGGCTGGGCGTGGAAACCAGGATGGGCTAGTTTGGGAAAACGTAAATTTGATTTTTCAGCACCTTCATCTCCCTCTGCCTTGATTCCTTCCCCTGTCCAGGGTTTTGGTTCAGCCCAAATTTTAGATTCTTTGGTATTGGATAATAGATTAGAGAACGAACATGCCGAATTGCCCGGGGTGGACAACATTGTTTCAAGGTAAATTTGTGTTTGGAATTCAAGAATTTGTTCACAACTTGATGATAGATCATATGATGTTGTGTTTAGACTCGAATGCCTTGGTGTTCTATTATTGGAATAGGCTGATGATTAATGTATTGAAGCTTCCAGTTTCTGCCAAATTATGTGCTTTTGATGATATTTGCGGAGTTGTTTCATTCAGTTCAAAAAAATTGAAGCCTTGTTCTTAACTTAGGAGCTTACTAAACCTATGAGTGGCATCTTAACAGTTGGATGTGATATGTTTCTTTATAGCTTGTATACTTGTATCTAAATAAGGGGCTTTAGCGTTCTTCTGCAATCAAACTCAAGGAAAGATAACTTTTGACAACTTTACCAATGGAAATGGGTGCTGGCTAAATGATGTTGTATTGCTTGGATATGGTAACAGTTGGATATTATGCTTCTTTAAGATTTTTATGTTGTATTGTTTGAAATACAAATATACAACAATGATTTAAAATTATAAAGCTATCTATTTCCATGAATGGAGAATCTGTACTTTTTTGTCTTGTTGGTAATGCTATTTGCAGTTGTGTAGTTGGATTGAATGCGAAACATTTGTAGTCATGTTAATTGTGTACGCACTTTTTGAGAATATGTGAATTACTTGATGTTGTTCGAGTAAAGAACACTTTTAAGTAACTTCTGGCTCAATGAATGTTATTTCATATCAATGATCGATACTTCACATGTTACCGAAAAAGTGATTTCTATAACTTGCCACGTCAGTCAATTAGCACATAAATAGATTAACGTTAGATGTGTTAAGACTTTTCCCCTTTCATATATGTTAACGAACTAAGAGTTACTCATAACATGTATATTGCCCTTATAGTTCTTCAGAGATGAGAAAAGAAGAGAATGTGGTTGTTATGAATGATGATCTGGTTCATTTACGTCATCTTGTTGAGAGGAAAGATGGAGGTCCCCCTTGGAAGCATATGATGGATCGTTCAACCCACAATATGAGTTACCAAGCATGGCAGAGAGATCCCGAGGTAATAAATGTGCTGTTTGAGTATTATTTTTCACTATATGAACTTATCCTCTCTTCTGCTTATACGACGCATGAGTATATGTGTACTTTACTTTATTTGCAACTTTTGTTTTTTATTAATTTGTATCTTTATACTTGTCAGAATGGTCCACCGCAGTATTGTAGCAGAACTGTATATGAGGATGCAACACCTGAACTATTGAGGGACTTCTTTTGGGATGATGAGTTTCGAATGAAGTGGGACGATATGCTTATCCATGCGGCAATTATAGAAGAATGCCCTGCCACTGGAACGATGATGGTTCATTGGATAAGGAAGGTTAGGAAACCGGAACCAACTATAACATGGGCCCATATATGTTATTTTGCATAAGAAAAATTGTTCTTATTGCTTCAGTTCTTTTGTGCAGTTTCCCTTTTTCTGCAGCAACAGAGAATACATTATAGGCCGTCGAATATGGGAGTCTGGAAGATCTTATTATTGTGTGACAAAGGTATGGAATTACTTGCAATAATTGAGTAAGAAACGAAAAAAATACCTTTGTGGTTCTTTTGTACTTTTTGTTGGCCGTTCTCTCCCTTGGGAAGAGAAAAACGACTAATGAAGAGAATAAATCTCTCTTCTAGTAATGCCTTCCTCCAAGGCTTAAAACCCTGGTGAAGTTAGGTTCTATGATTGAGTCTAACCTCTCTTGTTTCTCGACCAGGGTGTTCCCTGTCCTTCGGTTCCAAGGAAAGACAAACCAAGACGTGTTGATCTGTACTACTCGAGTTGGTACATTCGAGCAGGTAAGAAGTTTATTGTTTTGTGGGAACAATTATTTTTTTATGTTTTTCCATACGAATGGATATATAGAGGACAGACAAACCTGTGGTATTTGTGTTGTTCTTAGAATTGGATAAGCAAAAATTGCTTTGTGACCTTTGTCCATCTCTAAGCTACTTCCTATTAGTAAGTTCTGGTTTTATATAATATTGTAAGCATAGATCAAGTATTTTCATTCTTGACATTCTTCTTACGAATGGAACAGTGGAATCAAGGAAAAGAGACGGCGAACTGTCTGCATGTGAGGTAATACTCTTCCATCATGAAGATATGGGCATCCCATGGGAAATTGCAAGATTTGGGGTACGACAGGGCATGTGGGGAGCTGTTAGGAATATTGATCGTGGTTTTCGGGCTTACCAGAAGGCAAGGGCATCTGGAGCGCCCATATCTCATCCTGCGTTTATGGCTCAAATCAACACAAAAATTGATCCCGACTACCTGAAGATTTTGGAAGGTGAAGAAGAATCATCGGAGACACAAATACTGGATTCACCTAGGAAGCCCAAGGGTGGTGTAAACATACCGAAGCTTCTGATAATTGGGGGTGCAGTTGTAATTGGCTGTAGTCTCGACCGAGGACTCTTGACCAAGCCCCTTATATTTGGTTTGGCAAGAACGTTGGGGAACATAGGAAAAAGAGCATGTCCAAGGACTAACTGAGGATACATTTGTAAACCTAGTTAGTAAGATCCTTGTTGATCTATCCAAAGATCTTCGTCAGACCGGTCCATCTAGGTCTTCTTTCCTTTGGTCTTACATAAAAACTTTTTTGTTTTTGTCTTTAACACATCAATATACAATCTTTATCCTCTTTATAAAATTCAATTACCGCGAGGATGGCGTCCTTCTGTACGTTTTATTTATGCTACGCTGTTTCAAATTATTCACAGTGATGACAGATTTTTCTTGTCTCGTTTGGACCCTGAACAGCATTTTAGTGCAGAGGATTAGAGTACTGTATCGTGTTCATTATACTGTTAGCGTGTATCTCGTGCTAAATTCTAAATATGCTTACAATTCAAGAAGGTTTTCTTTCGACTTAATTTTTTTTATCCATCATAATGAACAGACACTGTAGAAGCTATTTCATTTAAGTTAGGCTAGCCTCTCCAGGTGGCCATCATCTTCTCTTCACCATAACAATTCAAAACTCGTGTGGTTTAAATTATAAATAGATAAAAATGAGTAGTATTTATGGATTCTAAAAAGTGATTTGATGGTTTATAAACGATAGCCAAATAAGGGCTCAGCCTCACGAAGATAGTTATTGAGATCACTAGAGGCACTTTCCTATCTTGTAAGTGTTTCACAGAGAGAGAGAGAGAGTGGAATAAATGTGAAATGCCTTGATATTAAAGACAAGTAAGGGATGGATTGAAGAAAGAAAAACTTTGTAAGAAAAGCAATGCAAAATTTAATATTGAGTATATGAATAGTTGTTCTTCATTCTAATTTGCTCCGTGCAAGATCATTATTTTTCTCTAAATCTTGATAGATTGAAAGGTAATAATTTTAGGGTTTGTTTGAGTTCCATTTTCTTTATATAGAATGTATTTTGGAATGCTAGATTGGTGGAGAATATGCAGTTAAAAAATAAGAAATTTTTTTGAATTTACGTATTATATTATTTTATTAAAAATGTGTAATTAAAAAGAAAAGAAAAAATATATATTTTAAAAAAATGGGGATAGAAGAAAGGATAGGTATTACCTTTGGGTGCCTTTTAGAAAGCAAAGGATAACCCTATCTTTACTCCACATCCCTTTCTTATTTGTATTCTTATCGCAATTTTCAGGTTAAAAGTTCCAAAATATTCTTCAGAATTCCTTGTATATAATCCGAAGGAAAAATTGTGCCTTTAGTCCTCAATTTTTAGTGCGTCTTTGAAATTCATCCTCATCCTTGAAATTCGAACTTTTAAATCTCCACATAATTGAAAATTTCGAGTTTCCTTTCATTTTCATTTTTGCTATATTTTGTATCTGTTCATCTACAATTTTGCTCCTTTAAAGTTTACTTGTTTGCGTTATTTGATTTTGCACAAGCATTGTGAATTTTTAGGTTGGCTTAGACACAAAATCTCGGTGCTTGATGTGTGAACCCTGTGGCACCTTCGGATTTGAGCATGGATTGGAATATTTATCAAGTTTCTTTTGTCAAAAATAGGGGGAAAAAAAAAGGCATTTAAGGGAAACACTTATAATTGAGAAAAAAATTATAAGTACTAATATTCCTTGATTTTACAACTTCCTGTAATCAATAAGGAATAATGGTCTCAAAACAGTGCACACCATCCAACTCCGGCGCGAACCTTGGCCTCCTCGCCGGCAGGCGAACTTCCGTTTTCTTGGCTTGAGACGGTGGCCGTGATGAGTCACTTATTTCTTTGCCCTTCTTAACCTCATCAAATTTCTTAGAAACCCCTTGACTTTGCACTTCCATATTAGGAGAGGGAGCCCAAGAAAGGGCAACTTTCTGTCCAAAAGACTCTGCACAGAGTGCATCAAAAGAACTGAAAATTGACATCAACATGGCTGCTGTTTGATTCCAAGAAAAAGGTTTGTAGAAATTTTAACTTATAAGCAGATTTTTTGCTTTGCTTTGATTGTTGGAGAATTGATCTTGATTCTTGATTATGAAGAAAAGGGTATTTATAGAGGGAAAATTGAATTGGGAAGATTTATGGTAAAATCTGGAAGTTGACGTGTTGAAGAAAGGAAGTTTCTACGTTGTTGATTAGGCCAATTGACAATATTCCTATCTTTGGCGGATGAAGACTGACCAAATATTCTTTTTCCAATGAAGTTCTTGGTTTCTCAATTTTCTGGAAGTCACCTAAAACACAACGAACATGCATGAATGGGTCAAACGTGGCATGTTGAGGTTGGTCGTTAGTGGGTCAAACGTAGCGTGTTGTTAACGCTGGTAGTAACGTGAATGACGTTCTGTTTGGTTGCATTTAATTTATTTTTCATACTCATTTTTTATCACACATTAGCACAATAAAATATTTTATACATAAAATTAAAAAAATATATACTTTTTAATAACACATTCTCCAAAAAATACTATTCAATACATAATTTTTTCATATTTAAGGCCAGCAAACACGGCCATGATTTCATGGATTAGGATATAACATAGAAAGGTATTAGTGGAGTAGCATTAATTCAACTTTTTCATTTTCTCGAGTAGATTGAAAGCTGTGAATAAGTTCTCAAATGGCTGCTCTGGTTTGACCGTTGAGAATTGACTTGAAAGAAAAAATGGGGAAAATAAAGCCTTTTGTTGAGTTGAAATTGTAAGGTTGACCGCTCCAAAAAAATTTATAACAAGCATGTTTGGCTTTTCTTAAACTTTAATCTAGCTGATCAGACGCATATTTTATCCATATATTTACAATAGAATTCACAACTCACCATCCCCTTATTATCTGCACATTATGTAAAATAGACGACCAAACAATACCAAACAAGTATTTGTTGTTTGAGATGAAGATTGCTCGCTACACACTATAAAATGTTTATCATGTTCCCCCAAGCTGAATTGCTTTCAGCCATGTTCGAGAAGAATTTTGTGCAATTTACCATCCTATATTATGTACCATGACTTCTGTTTTAAGAAGAAAAGAATCACATGCTTCAAAATAATTTCCCTGGATGAAATTTTGAATTATAGACCAACATATTATTTTGATAAGAAAAAAATACAATTATTCTTATCATAGCTTTTGCTCACTCATTTAGCCATGGACATTTTTCTCAAAAACAATATTTTGATTAATAATTTTTAAGAAAATGTATGATTAAAACGTAAAGAAAAATTTTGAATTTACCTACACGATATTTTATTATGTCAGTGTATGATTCAAAATAAGTGTAAAAAAAAATTTCAAATAATAATTATCAAACAAGAGCTTACTGTTTGATAAGAAAATATAACACTTAATACCTGTTTGGTTCAACTAAAAAATTGAATCAAAATCAAGATCTTAGTCAACAATTAAATTTAACGACATTTTACAACCACCAACATTGACTTTTCAACCACACATTCCATTAACTTTTATCAAAATCTACTAAAAATCTCATTTTTATCTGATCAAAATATAGGCATAATAATATAAATGTCCCTTCATCCAAGTTCCGTGTGGCAATAGGGCACCATTATCTTGCGAAGTGATCACAAAGGACAATTAAAAATCCAGTTCATAGTGTACGTTGGCCCTTAACAAGAAAACGATATATTGTGCAAAACCTCGAGTTTATGAATCGTTTGTGCAAAAAATGATGTATATTGGCCCTTGAAAAGAAAATGAAACTGGATGCAAAAACATAGTACAGGAGTAGATTAATCATGTCTGATGACTGCCACAAGACCATGGAGAATTCACTTGATACTTTCCTCCTAGTCAATAGATATATAGCTAGAAATCGAACACGACTAAGTTGATAATAAACATGAGAGGCAGCTAAAGCAATTGCGGGTATTAGGCAAAAATAAAAATTAGGAGACATTTTTTATAAAAATATAAAATTTTAAATTAAATAAAAGATCACCAATAAAAATTGTATGGGAAACTTGGAGATGAATCTCATTTAAGGCATAAATACTATACTAAACATAATGCTCCATAAGCTAAAAAGAACAATATTACAATCATCATCATCGATGAATAATTTGAATGCAGCGTCCACATCATGAAAAACGTGAAAGAAAGAAATCATGATTGAATGAAGCAAGAAACCGTTAAATTGAACACAATAAAAACTATGAAAGATCAGGCCCTTAAATCAACAAGGAGGTTACAGTGGACATAATCAAAAAGTCGATCAGTGGAGTGAACTTTCACAAAAACAAAAAGAACACATTCAAATATCAATGTTTGGCATCAAGAAACAAAGATAATTGAAAAAATGACTACCAGATCAGATGTGTTGTGCACATTGCAACAATCAATATGAATGACCAAAGCCAAAAAAACAAAACTTAACAAAGAGTAGAGAAACCAAAATAGCCAAAATTAAATTGCTGCTCAATATCTTTAGAAATTCGGACAGCCCACTATTTCATGAACTTAATAATCTTTCAAAACATAAAACAAAACCACTATAACGAGTTAACAATAACACAACAGACTTAGGCGAACTCTCGAACTTTTGCAAGAAAAAGCTACAAACGTACTCAAAAGAGCTCCTTCTAATCAAACAAACCGAAGCCCATATCGTCATCACTCTCCTCCTTGGGCTCCTCCTGAAAAATCATTATTCAAATGCACATTGTTAATTTATTAATCCAAAGAATTAACGTTAAATATATGTATTAAATTGCAATTTATATTGTTAATTTATTAATCCAAAGAATTAACGTTAAATATATGTATTAAATTTCAATTTATATATAACAGAATACAAGTATCATATCATGACCCATCGGACAAACGTATAAATGAAGTAAAGCAAATACCTTCTTCTCCTCAGCAGCCGGGGCAGCTTCGGCAGCAGCAGCACCAGCAGGGGCAGCAACTGCTACTGCAGCACCACCACCACCAGCTCCAACATTCGTGACAAGGTCCTCAATGTTCCTCTTCTCACAGAGCTTAGCAAAAAGGCTTGGCCAGTATGATTCGACTTTCACATTAGCGGCCTTAACTAGCGTCGCAATTTTCTCCGCCTAAAATAAAAAAACAGAAGGCAAAACTAAGATCCATAGATAAAAATCATTATTCATACGCTGATGTATAGATGTATAGGGTTGAAGAAAACGTTACAGTGATAGGGATGCCATCATCGTGAAGGATCAAGCAAGCATAGGTGCAAGCGATTTCTCCGCAAGACATTGTCCTTCAAAGAATTCTGATCTACTGAAAATGAAATTATTATGAACAAAAAGGAAAAGCTTATATATAATTGGAGAAAACATGACAAGAATTGAATAGAATATAAGAGAAACGTAATAAAAATGGAGGATTTACCTTCGGAGACACAGAGAATTTGCAGCTGCGGGTTCTAGGGTTACGAAGGAGAGTAGGGTTTTGAATGGACGGTCTCAATTTATATGGCAGCTAAATTAGGGTACATAATAGATAGGACAGAACCACAGTCTCATGGGCTTTATAGTATGGACTGAGGCCCATCTGATTTGGTTGTTCACGACCCAATCCATTTTTTTATTTATTTTCTATTTTAGCACCCAAAAAAAAAAAAAAACCCCCAAATATCCTATCCCATCCTACTTAGCCCGTGTTTGAAACCCATTTTCTTTTCTCATTCTATTTCTCATTCTTCATTTCAACCACACATTTTATCAATAAAATAATATTACACATAAACCCATAAATTCTCCTTACTTTTTAACCACACAATCTTCCATCAATCACTATTCCAAACAAAAATTT
>CAIGRB010103746.1:36185-50481 GCA_903798255.1 Fraxinus quadrangulata | reverse complement strand
GAGAGAGAGAGAACACATTTTCTTTTTTTTATTTTCGAAAATAATTTTTTAATAATCTCAAAATACACCCCCAAAACACAAAATTCAAAATGAATTCAAAACTCAAACACAAAATTGAAATATAAAGAGAACGGCCCCTAAATTGTTGTTATTTCTTGGTGAAAAATTCTTCAATAAATATTCCCGTGGGTACCTGACCTTTTTTCTCTGTGTTTGTGCTATAGGCGAAAGTAGGTTGGGCCACCTATTGTGCCAGCAAAATCGAGGAAAAGTCCTGGGCCGTACAGGGCCAAGATACTTGGCCTGCAGCCCACTTGGGTCTTCTCTCTATTATATGCTTTATATTTTTGGCAATTTCCTTGCTGAAATTAAGCCAAATTTTAGACAATCCACTCACAAACTATTGCTGCACTGAACAGATTGTCTTTTTTCCTTTTATCTGCCAGAAATATCTCACATTCCTTCGTTTCCCTTCTTCTTTCCTCTTCATTTGTCTCTCACTGTAGGCCTGGCCCAACGCGCAAAAATGTTGGACCGTGAGAGGTCCAACATGGGCCAACAGATTACTTGTTCAAGTTGGTTGTTCGGTTTGCCATTTCTTGTGGGGGCAATCATTTAGTTGATAAATATTTACCTCCTCCTCTCTTCCAGTGTTGATAACAACTAGATCCATTTAGTTGATTCTCTTGAACATCATGCTATCTTTCAAGCCTGTTGTAGAGCAACTCACCTTCATGGCTTACGAAAGAGATTCAACTTTAGCCAATAATTTTTGTACTCTAGAATAAAAACATTATCAGAGACGACTCCCAATACCATAATTCTACAAGTATTGAATTTGAGAAGGCTGCACTCCCTGCATGAAGTATATTCTACATGGCCATATGGAATCAAAACTATGTAAAAAGTAGAGGGTTAGGTTTATATTTTGTTGGATGAAGAAAATTTATTGGAGCCGAAAAAACTTCCTATCTGAATGTGTTTTATTCAATCTTCATTTCCTTGTCCTAATTTAGAAGTCATTAACTTACCATCGCAACATAAAACTATATTGTTTTCTTCATCAGAGGCTATAGTCGTTAACATTCAACACACTAACATTACCTTCAACATAAAACAACTCATGCATTGCACGGGTAAATGCTAGTACTAACTAAAAAATGTGTTGTTACCTTTAAATTAACTTCTCGGCATCACAATGTTTTATTAATATTTTCTTAGAATATAACACGTTAACTTTTTTAAAAAATGAAATACAATAATTTCTTGTGTAGTCTTAAATTTAATTTTTTAAATGCATTAGTACTACATTTGCCACAAATTTGGTTAGGTAGAAAATTAATTTGGATTAGTACGGGAAGACAAGTTAGGTAAAATTTATTATCCACGTGTTTCACAAGTTTAAAATTTTATACGAAATCATTTGATTGAAACAAAAGTATTAACTAAACTATTTCAAGAAGACAATTAAAATTCTAATATAAAAAATATTTACTTGTTATTTTATTTTGCCCAACGTCTTTTTTAAAAAAATAATGAAAAAATGAAAAACTGCCCCCCACACATGCTTAGAACCAATGGTTAATTTCCATTTTGGTCACTGAATCTTGATAAAATCTCAATTAAATTTCCCAACTCTAATTTGTGGCAATAAAATTACTGAACTTATATTTAATTTCATAGTTTTAACTTTGTCAGCTTTCATTGGTAAACTTGATGCCTCAATCCATCGTCGACCCTATTTCTATGTAAACATACCACAATGTCACAGTTGCAAAATCTTAACACTGGAAATTAATATCCGTATTTTAAAAACCTAATCTGAACCAGACCAAAATCGGTCCGGTTAGATTTTAAAAACTCTAATTAAAAACTCGTTAAATCGGCCGATTTTTGGAAAACCCGCGATCCGTTCCGGATTAGCCTGGTTAAAAGTGAAAAGTTAAAAACTTAAAATTTTAAATTTAAAAGCATAGCCAGCACTCACAGACTCTTGGGATTCTTACTTACACTCGAACCCTACTCTCTTTAACTTATTCATCATTCCAATTAGTTTCTTGAATCTTCTCTTCCAACTAGAATATAAAGATATGTTTGGGAAACAATAACCATTTTAGTACATTAAAAGTTACTTTCACTATTTAGTTAAAATCAAATTTTAATTCAAGTATGATTATATTTGTGGGTTGTAATTTGATTTTAAAAAATTACTTTTTTCTTTCTTTCTTCTTCTTTTTCCTTTTCTTTTTGTAATTGTATATATTTTTTAATTTTTTAAAATCATCGGTTCGATTCCAGTTCAACCTTTTGATACTTAACCTTTTCTCTTTTTCGGATCAATAGCTAGATCGATTTTAAAACATTAATTTTTTTTCACAAGATTAGGATTTTCAAATTGTCGAATAGACTCGTAAGTCTTAAGAGGAAGAGAAGGAGAGTTTTAAATGACAACTTGCAAAAATATCCCTAAAATTAGGAGTCTTTTAAAAAATCATATGAAAAGTGTTTTGGAAGTAAGACATACTTTGTAAATTTTAAGTCACTTTTTTTTATTAAAAAATGATGTTTATTGCTTAAAAAATTAATAATAATAATAATAATAAACAATAAAAAAGGGACATATAATCCAAGGTCATTCTGTTTTATCTAGTGCGCAAAATCCCTAGATGTAGAGAGAGTCTCACCACCATTTCCTTTAAGCAAAGGTTATAGTGGATGAAATTTTAAAATTAGAAAATTATACTTACCTTCTCTTTTCGAATTTCAATTATTCAATATTTCAATTATATATATATATGACATATGTGAAAGTAGATAGTTCGATTCTTTTTATTTTTCTGTGCATGCTAAATTGATGGGGGGATACAGAGCAACTGGTTAGTGATTTTGATTGAAAATTTCAATTATTCCATATTTCTAGCTGTTATATGCAACCTTCTTTTTGAAACTTATTAGATATAAAACTTTTATAAATGATGTTCAAACTTGATCCTAAAAAGTCGATTAAACTCTTTAAATATGTAAAATATATCTATCATTTGAAAGCATGTAAAAAAAAATGAGCTTACTCGAAAATATATGAAAATAATACCTTCACCTTCTTTTGAACCATCCAAGTAACTCACTTGTACCAGCTCTGCACCACCCTACCATTTGAAACCTATATTCTTTTAATTTTTGTAAATGTATAGTTTTTAATTTTTTAAAAAATTGCTAATTCAATTATATTTCTACCTTTTGACCTATGCTTATTTCTCTTTTTTCGGATCGATTTTTAAAACATTGATTAATATAATTCTAGTATGTTGAGTTGGAAAAATCATCTTAGATATTTAAACAATATTTATTTTCGAAGTTGACATTTACGGTACGATTAGACAACATTTTTATTTAGAACATAATAAATGCAAGATTTCCGTAGGATTGTGATATTAATTTTAGTAAAAGTTACTAACATTAAAAGTAAATTGATATTCATTGATCGTATTAAGTTTAATGAGCTAAATGAAATTTCATTGGAAGCTCAGTGACCAAAAATCAAAATCAAATAGTGAGATGGAAAACTTATGGCATGTTCTCTTTACTATTTTCACGTCGTTTTCCGTTTTCAATTTTTCAAAACAATGAAAACGCGTTCTCTTTCTTATTTTCGAAAACGCATTTTTGAAAACAAGTTAAAAATTTACAAAGAAAACTCAAAACGAAAATTTGTCGTTTTGAGCGTTTTCAATTATAATCATGTCAAAATTTTCAAAAAGCGTTTTTGGTGTTTTTAAAAAAATACCAAAAAGAACACATTTTCAACAATTTCAAAATGAACATTCAAAACACAAAATTCAAAATGAATTCAAAACTCAAAACACAAAATTGAAACACAAAGAGAACGACCCCTTATGAATTATAAAGTCAAGTGGGGTCCACTGATATTAATCTACCTCCCCGAATTTGGTGTTGATTTGATTTTAGGGTTCATAACGAACATGTTGAAAATAAAATATAAACCTTATCTACTTATTTATCATTAATTTCTATCCATCTATAAATTAGATCGTTGATAAATTATTTCCAAACGAAGACTTATTTAAATGAAGTTAAACTGATACAATATTAATAGTTTTCTAATACATTTACTCGGAAAAAATGCAATTTAATTAAGCCATGTCATAGGACTTTCAGATCAAAATTAAGAGTTTGAGTATGTCCTTATCTAGACCAATACAGGTTTAAATTTCAAAATTAATTTGGAAAAAATAAATTGACCACTATAAATTAAATAGACACAATTTCTTCCATTTTTTGTACAGGGGTCTTGCAAATGCAAATTTTCTCTCTTTTTTCCACTAGGATGGGGATGGAAAAGTTCAAGGACAAGAACTGTCAATTTCCATTTTGGATTAAAACTACTATTTTGAATTTTGTGTCAACTTTTCCTTTATCTCGAACTATTTTCTTAGCCCTTAGGCCTTTTCAATTTAAAAAAGGAATAATTTCACCGAGCTAAATATACTCCCACCGCATTTTCTTACATGTGCACCACATTTTAATTACATAAACTGTTTGTTATCTTTAGTCCTTTTCAAACTTATGCCCCCAAGATTTTTTTTGTTGTATTTTTTTCGTGAGTCTTTCATTAATTAGTATATCTTGTCTCTGATAATGATTTCTGTCAAAAATTTCGTTAAGAGGGAACACATTTTTTTATCCGCGTGTATTTAATAAGCAAAATAAATAAATAAATATATATTTAATAAATCTTTTGAATAAAAATCGTTATTAAAGATAGGATTGGCTAATTGATGAAAGATTAATGATATGAACGCGATGAAAAAAGTTAACAATATAATTGTAATATTGAATAAAGATTAGAGATAAAATGTAAGGGCAACAATACAATTAAAATGTGGTGTATTTATAAGAAAATGTTGAGGGAATATAATTTCCCATACATTACACGTCCATTTTTTAACTAAGACTTCAAAAACACCATCTTCTTGAATTTTTGAAACTTCACCTTATACTTAAATAACACCTATTAAATATATCTATTTTTTTAATTGAAAAATATTTATTGTACATCGCCATTATATAATCTTTTACGGATTGATAAAGTGTCAAAAAGGAAGTGGATTTTTTTTTTTGTTGAGGAGATTTTGACTCGATTAAATATCATCACACCATCTGTTGGTAAACAAATATGTAAGTTGTGATATATATGTAGCATAACCGTTTTTTATTTTATACTAATTTATCATTCCAATGACAAAATATAAGAACTTGAGGGCAAAATCTCACCCTTCAATACTTCACACTTTACATTGTGGACCACTGTAGCCACCTCTAGTAACCGGTGCTGCCATTGCCAACCACCACTACCTATATTTTCTGTCTTGTAGATTCTAGCATCGTCGTTTTCATTGTAATCAATCAAAAATTCATTTGTAATTTGAAATCGCAATCTCACCGCAACCGCCACCTCTCTCTTCTCTCGTTTCAAACTAGCACCACAACTTTGCACTATCACCCCAATTCAGATAGACTTCCAAATCCAAATTTAGATCTTGATGTAAATCTTAAACATCAATATAGATCTAGATAATGTGCAAAGCCTTTTGTGTTGGTGAAAGGGGTCTTTCATCATTTCCCATAACTCAACGTATTAGCATAATCAAATAGCAACAAAAACATTTCAAGATTTTTATCATTGGTGTCGCTTGTGTTCTGTAGTGGTAGTGTTGGCAAATGTGGTATGAGGATGGTTTTAGATGAGTAATATGATATGCTCTCGAGTCTTGGAGGTGGTGAAATGGTTCAGACCAGTAACATAATATGTTGTCCATGTTTTGTTATTGTGGTGGCAAACGGTGGTTCAAGATGGTGACAAAAAACAAGAGCAACATATGTGATGTAGAGTAAGCCCACACTACATGTGACTTATGTAAAATTAGAGATAAAATGTAATGGCAACACAACAACATGTTACATGTGTCAAATAATGATATTTTAGTAAAAGTAACGTTTGGTAACACAATGTGTTAACCCTATAAAATGTTGACTTTTTAACAAAAAGCAAGATACAATAACATACATGTTACCCTAAAATATAATTTCTAATAAAAAAGTCTAATATTTTATCGTTACTATACAAGTAACACGTTAACTATATGTTACTCTAACATGTAATTTGCAAAACATGTTGGTTTTCAATGAAAAAGTAATATTGGTTTAAATGAAAATTATTCGAAAAAATTATAAAAGGTTACATGTTTTTCAAAAAATTGTAAATGAGAGCATCTTTGTGTTTTTTTTTTGACAAAAGTAGGGTAGTTGTGAATTTATTTTTTTAATCAACGAAGAGTACGCTATTTCTTATTAGTTTGTATTATCACAATCGAGGGCTCGTGATAATAAAAATGAGGAGGCCCGTATCATGTATACTTGTCCTTGAATGATGAATTAGGTAATCTCAACTAATGATAAATATAATTATTTCCCCCAAAAATGTTGCAAAAAGGACGAGGGATTTTCCCTTACTTATTTTTGAATATCCAAGTCAATAATCGGGAATATACAATATTTACCTTTTCGTTGCCTCATATTCAAGGAGGACAATGTCGTTAATGTGAGAACTCCTGAACATTCTTATCCACCAGCAAGTATCATGTTTGTATTGATACTAAGGTAGTTATCTCAGGGAGATACAGTTTCTATTTTGAATATTCATTTTATAGACATGATCTCAAGAGATTTGGAATCTTTAAGTCACCTAAACTCACGTATATACTCTTCCTACAATTAATAAAATCAAAGAAACGAGGTCTTAAAAGGGATTACGTGTTCAAGAGGTAATAATGAACATCAAATTTTCCAACATGGAAGTTTGACGTAACTACTTACTAGTAATATTGAGAAATGCATCCCCACCATCAAGATCACGTCTTTTAAATCTTCATCGTAATCTTTGGAAACACACAAAGAAAAGAAAATTTTGGAGATTATAAAGGTCATTTCACTCTAACATAGAGAACAAGAAGGACAAAATTGAAAAGTAACCTCTTTACACGAGAAAATATATTCATTTTTTTTAAATACATTTTTTCGTATATGTTGTCATTGTAAAAATGTCAAACAATGACCTGCTTATTGAGGTAAAATATGATCATTGTTTTATCTTCAATGACATTTTCCTCTAAAACAATCTCTCTCTAATTGAGCGATTTATCGAAATATGGTTCATACTTTGAATTCGATAAAATCTGGTCATTATTTTGAGTAAATGAACTTTTGAATGATGATTTTTTGGAGAATGCATAATTAAAAGGTATGAAATTTTTTTGAATATACGTATAAAATATTTTATCATGTAAATATATGATTAAAAATGAGTATAAAAATTAAAATTTTTTGAAATAATGATGATCAAATATGGAGCAAAAGAAGCAAAAATAAAACGAGGCATCCCAGAAAACAAAATTTCCTTTCTTTTTCAGTTCTTAATTGATGTTGAACGTTGCGCAAAACGACATCTCTGTGGTGTGGATTACGTGACCCGTCAGAATATTTTAAAGCCATCAGGTTTTCTACGTAATGGAGGACACGTGGCGACAGAGCAGTATCAACTATCAAGTCTGTAAAATGGTACAATACCATGACTTTAGTACTCACCTAACGAAGAATTGGTTAATAAATAAGGCTTATATTAGATGACTTATTTTCAGTATTAATTTATTTTCTCTTATTTATTAATTATTCTCTATTTATTTTTATCTTTAAATTAACGGGTCTTAAAGATAGATCGACGCGTGTTTCACGTATCGTGTACAATAAAGTTTGCAAGTTGAAAAAAATGGATTGACACGTTCTCTACTATAAAGTGATATCTGACAAACGAGAAGATGAGATAATATAACAAGACGCGTGAATAATACACGTGGACTCACGATACGTTTTACAAGAGCTCGTATCATTGCACATCTTTTGTGTTATGCACTCAAACACGATAATAACCATTATCATAACCGTATCCATCGACAAAAATCAAGAAGTATTTATATTGGACAATCATCTTTCAACAACATAAAGTAATAAAAGTAATTCTTATTGAGTTAAATAATGTTTCGTTGTATGTTTGAATTAACTATCGATGATTTTTTTTCAAAATTATGATAATTTACTTTGTTAATAGAAAAAATAAGTAAAAGTCAATGGAAGCTCCACAAGTGACGCAATTATGCGGCCAAATTATAAACAAAATCCATATTATCGAAATGAAGCCATTGTTTGATGGGTTTTTTTTTTTTGGGAAAATACTGTTTTAAATGTGAATTTTTTGAAGAATGTATATTAAAATTTTGAATTTATGTATAGAATATTTTATTATATAAATACGTGATTAAAACTGTGGGTGGGGGCGGGGAGGGGGGATCGCACCTGGTAAGGCCGGGTGCGGATGATCCGACTGAAACCGGACCCTCCTCTCTCTCTCTCTCTCTCTCTCTATAAGCCATACTACTGCTTCTCTCTCTAAAACAGGGTATGTACTAGCATTTTGATTTCTCTCTCTACATATCTTCTCTTTGCAGACTCGGTAAAATACTATAAAATAATAGAAAAACAAGGAGGAGGTGAATTTTTTGCTCTGTTTGCGTATCGCTTTTTCTTTATCCTGATTATCTTAGATTCTTAGCCCAGGATCTTCACGATCTTTGCTCAATGGACGCCATTTAGACTCACTTAATCAGGTACAAATTTTCATTTTTATGTTAAAAAGGAAGTTATTTTTCCAGATTGATCCATTATACTGAAGATTTTTTTTTTTTTTTTTGGTTCTAATAATTTTGTAGACCCGAATCTGGAAAAAGCTTTTTATTTGAATTTTTGAAGTGCGAGTGAGGTTTTTGATCATGGCGGTGATGGAAAATGCCCGGGTAAACACGATGATATCGTCGAATCAACCCGACCCGAATGCTGATGTTGCCGTGGATCATCACCATCTCAATCAGCAGTCAACAAAGGCCACCGTTAATCAGACGTCAACGAAACTGAACGATCAGAATTACAACCTGATGCAGCATAAAATTTCTTCGCCGCAATCCAACGGCCACCATATGCTGCAGCAGAGTATCAACGGCAATCGAGTCCCTGAAGTTTACCCCAACAGTGAGGGCGAAGAGAATATAAATGGTGGAGATGACGATGAACATGAAGGATTTAAGAGGGAGATGAGGGATTTAGAGGAAATGTTGTCGAAATTGAACCCAATGGCGAAGGAATTCGTGCCACCGTCTCTCACTGTCAAATCCAATGGCGATCGCCACCGCAGGCTGGTGCCACCACCACATGCCGCAGGTGCGGTGGCTGGGATCTTTGGATATAACACTAACGGGTTTTTGATGCAGCAGATGCAGCAGCATCTTAACTCTGGAGTTCCCATTGGCAATTCTATCAGAAGGGTTTGTATTTATGATTTTTCCATTTCTTGAACATAAATTTTTTCTTGGATTCTAGTAGAAGATTAAGTAATATATTTATCATCTCCTTTACTTCAGTTTAGTTAGAAGTGATAGAGCAAGCATTATATCACTACCTTTGTATTTGTTGAGGTTCATATTCTATAGAAATAGAGAAACAAAGACTAGGTGTTTGGTTTTGCTGATTGTTTGGATGCTTTCACGCTATTAAACAGAAGAAATATGGCTATAGTCATGGGGAGCTGAGGATGAATGGCCGAACAAGCTTGGCCCAGAGGGAAGAAGTGATCAGGAGGACAGTGTATGTATCTGACATTGATCATCAGGTAAAATGGAATTTAGGGTTTGCGCACTGTGTTACTCACGAATTTTGATTTGTTTCGTCAATGACAACTGTGTTTATAACTTTGCTTCACTTTTTTGCGGATATAGGTTACTGAAGAGCAACTCGCTGCAATTTTCGTTAGTTGTGGACAGGTAAAGTCTCTCACCACTCTATCCACAGAATTAGAATTTATAGTTATGGCATAATATGTTCTAATATTATTTTTCCACGTGCATCCTTAAGGTTGTGGATTGTCGCATTTGTGGCGACCCTAATTCTGTGCTCCGTTTTGCCTTCATTGAATTCACGGACGAGGGTATGTCATTGATCTGTTGTCTAGATCTTTATTTTGATGAATCCTGGGATTGCATGACATTACATCGTGCACTATCTTTTGCATGTCTTGCAGAAGGAGCGCAAAATGCTTTGAGTTTGGGGGGTGTTATGCTTGGATATTATCCGTTAAGAGTTCTGCCTTCCAAAACAGCAATTGCACCTGTTAATCCAACATTCTTGCCAAGGGTGAGAAATTTGTTATATTCTTTATTTACTTCCCTTGTGTGAATCAGTTAAAGATTAGAACACTAATAACCCTCCTCTTTATCTCGTCACCAGTCTGAGGATGAAAGGGAGATGTGTGCAAGGACTATTTATTGTACAAACATTGACAAAAAGGTAGCTCTGGAAGTTTCTGTCCTTCTTTGCATGGAGTTATTGGGTATATTGAAACAATTGTGTATGATTTGTTTGCTTGTTCTCATGCAGGTTACTCAAGCAGACGTCAAACTCTTCTTTGAGTCCATCTGCGGAGAGGTCTGTAGCCGAGTATAACAACTCTAAGTAACTCTTCTATTTAGATTCCCACTTCATTGTTATGAAATCTTTTCTCCAACACAGGTTCACCGCTTGAGGTTGCTCGGCGACTACAATCATTCAACTCGAATTGCTTTCGTGGAGTTTGTAATGGTAAGAGCGAGACAGGCTTTTCCCTCATTTGTTTGCCATGTTTACAGGCAATGATGTCAACTCAATTTATTTACTTCTATTTTTTCCTAATGAAATTCATTTCAGGTAGTTGTCTTTTATAGGTTTTATTTATTTGTTTGAGATGTATGATCTTGTCCTCATCTCCTCTTACTTGACTTTGTCTGGGTACTAGAAGTCTTCCTTTTCAGTTTTCAAATTCAAAAGGGGTTTAAAAGCTGATGTGTTTGCTGGGGGTGTGCACATGCAACGAAGAAGTTCCATGTTGAATAATTATGTCATAACATTCGTTTTGCTTTTACAGGAATAAATAATGCGTAATAGGAGTTAAATAGGCTGTCTTAATGAACTTTTGTATATTTACTGCAGAGATGCAATAATTTATTAAAATTTCTATGTGCTAATAATGCTATTAACTGAATAGATGCTATGAACGTATTAGCATTTGAATCTAAAAGACAACAAATGTTTGGTACTTATATTTTCTCCCTTCCAACAAAGCATCAAGAATGACTTTTGCTATTGCTGATACATCTACTTTGACCTGGTTTTTGTTCTATCCTTGTTTCAACTATTAATGTTCGCGAAGCTTGGAACTGAAGATTCTCCATCTGGAGCAGTTTGCCATTGTAATGATCTTTTAGCTTTAAGACAACATAAATTAGGTTTAGAGTTATGAACCTTTTAAATATTTACTGATTTTTAAATTTTATGCATAACTCGCCCAAAACTTCAATACGAAAATATATTTTCCACCTTTAATGTTTCACCAATGAGCATTAAATACATTAATCTTCGTAATATTTTCCCTTAAACTTCTTACTGGATTTTGCTCTCAGCTCTTAACTGCCTACTGTTTGAGGATTTTATAACATTTTTTAAAATTACATGTGCTCAAACTATAACCTTTACGTCACTTCCAAGATTCAGTTGCTACTGAAAATTGACGTGAGTGCTTAATCCATCCACAGCGAAGTCTTTCCTTGCAATTGAAGGAAGACAAAAAAGTGAAGGAATTCAGCGATGAAGGTCATTGGATATGATTTTTTGAATTTTTTATACTATAATCCAAAATTCTTCCTGGTTGCCGATAATATTTACTATTTTCGCCATTTTTTATGTAGTGGGTGTAGATCTTACCCTTTTTAGACATGTCAAAGAGCTCATTTAGCAAGTTCGACCTTTTTAATTATTTGATTTCATTTTTTTCCATGCAAATGGAGAATTTATTTTAAACATATTTGGTTTACAAAGTGCTTCCTGTTCTAATATTTTGTTTTGGGCTTGCTTTTAGGGTTTAAGCATCGCTTTATGTTTCGTGTTACGATGATTGCTTGCATCTCCTCTTCCTTCCCTTAATGGACATATATGATACTTTTTCCTCTTTTTGCATGAGAATAAAATATTACTTGCTAGACATTTAATGAGTACACCCTCATCAACCAATAATTCGATGTTGACGAACGTGATAGTTGAAGTGTCAAACTACTATTTTTATGCATACTTTAGATACATCTTATTTTATTTCCAGTTATGTTAATGTGAAGATTACCAGTAAACAGCTCAGATATTCTTTAACAACTTGTGGATTATTTGTGGGTGAGAAAAGTATTGGTCAATTTTCAGCATTTTCATTTTTATGCCCTTTTTTGCAGGCTGAGAGTGCAATTGCAGCTTTGAACTGCAGTGGTGCTGTCCTAGGATCACTTCCGATAAGGTTTATAATCCTCTATTATGCTTGTAATTTGTTCAGTGTACACTTGTTATCTAGTAAGTAATCTCTTGTTTTCAGGGTTAGCCCATCGAAGACACCTGTTCGACCGCGCACACCTCGCCAGTCCATGCACTAAACTGCAGCCAATCATCTGATAAACCTATCTATCTATCTATATATGTGCAAAGTTAGATACTGTTGCTTATTATGGTGCTTTGTGGCATTTATATTTTTAGTTTCTCTCCTTTGGGTCTTGACCGAGTCTCTGTCACTTGCAGAGGGTTTTTATGGTTGTATGTTCAGCTTGCAGTATTGGAACTTTTCTGAGGCTTAAGTTGACATAAATCATGTTGCACATTATGCTAAGTTCAATAGGCAGCGCCTCAATGTGCTGATACTGTTTCATGCTTCTAATTTGTAGAAAAACTTACTTCACAAATTTTTTTTTTTTTAATGATCAACCATGATGATGATGAACCTTTCCTCACCCGTTTCTGTGTTTTACTACCTGTCTGAAAGGAAGATTTTCTTAATCGGTAGTGTTTTAACAGAGTGGATTTTCTGATACAGAAGTTGGGAAAATTTTCTCGACTTCCTGCTCTGTTTTGTCTGATTTCTGAGATGGCTTCTTCGAGCATAAATTCATGTTGGATATATTTGACTTGATAACTCGGATATGTTTCCTGTTGTTATTGTATTTATAGCTTTGACAATTTCGTAAATGAGATGATATTCTTGAATGTTTGGTGGAGGTGTAAAATGGGACGAGTTAGGCCATTGATATGTGTTCTTTATACGAAAATGCTTTTTAACCAAAACACGTTAGAAAGCATATAGATTTTTTTTTCAGTTAATCTCCACGTTAATCACTTTCTTCTCTACTTTGATCTTTGGAATGGAAATGTAGAGAACCCCATCTGCCTTCACTTCATCCTTCTCACAATTATCAGGTAGTTGCGGCCTAGTGTTGTAGGAATTGTATCCCCTGCTTGACCTCTCATGTTCTTTACCTTCTTTCTTGTGCTCTCCTGTAATGACAACAAGTATGTTGTCCTTCACAGAGACTTAGACGTCTTCTTCGGAGAGTCCTGGCATGTCAAAGTTTAAACTGATTTCATTTTCTTCATCTTTGATATCCCATGGCGAGCGTTTGTCACAATGTCCTTGTTGAAGACAGCGGCTCTAGTAATACTACCACCCATAGTAAAAAGTGATTAAGCTGTTAAGAGAGACTAAAAGCTGCAGAAAAAAAAAAATGTAAAGACTTACCGGAAGGAGAGATGTCCATAGCCAACCTCAAGGGCCTGGATTGTATTGTGGTGCGTCGATTGTTTCTGTTGAGATGATGCGCGTCAGAAAAACACACTATTTTCGTCTTTGGTAAATTTACTAAGGGTTATAATCATAGTGATCTTCCCATTCAACTACTTCAATCATTTCCGAGCATCTCATAATATTTTCGGGGTAGCGTTTGTGGTGGTGCTCCGGGATTTCAATGTACTGCCTCCAAGATCATAACAAGCTTGTTGGCGCACCACTGCCGTACCATTCTTGAGTGAGCTGGAGCACAGTCATCTTATCCAACTATTTGTCCGAACAACATTGTTCTAGGCTAAAGAAAAAGGCGCACATGCTAGGAACTCGGTAGCCATTTATTGTAACCTCAAAACGCAAACTGCAGAGAACAGATTGTGGGAATGGCGATTGATACGGGTGCAGTATGAACTTTAGATTTTGATATATATGTTATGGGTGAGTGGAAGGGGTTGGGATTGAGGATTTTGTAGGCAGAAAAGACGGGGGGGG
>CAIGRB010103746.1:3759-35193 GCA_903798255.1 Fraxinus quadrangulata | reverse complement strand
CTCTATTAGTAGTGGATGCGATTCTTGGATGGTTTTTAAATTATTTTCAAACCATGCTATTTTTTTTTTTTTCAAATAAATCATTTTTGCAGTTTGATTTGGTATCAAATCACAATTTTAGTGACATAAAAATAACAGAAAATTAAATATATAGATCTGAAATTTTATTATAATACCAAAATTGATTTGTTTCAATACAAGCTTAAACAAATAAATTAATACAAGTTCAATAATAAATTTAAGCTTGGAAGTTTGTCCTTTAGATAAATAAATTATTATTTTTTAAAGAGCTAATAGAAGTAGACTAGCAAGTATATTTGTTAAATTATAAATCGATATAATAAATAATATATTTTGATTCAAATAAGTGTTTTTTTTTTAAATGAAGTCGGTGAATAGTTCAATTTGGTTTCAGTTAATTTTTAAATATTAAAACATAAATCAAACAATTTTTGAACTGTTTGATCCATATTAACAGTTGTTTCGTTTCGATTTGAAGAGTTGACCTTTTTTTTTTCCTAGACTCCATTACGCTATCTGCAAAATCGATAAGCATCATCACCTTTATAATTTTTATTATTTTATTTATAAGCAAAAAAATGATAGCAAATTGTGCACGCACCCAAACAAGTCTAATAGACTGCAAAAATTAAATAAAGACATCAAATTTGAGTGGGAGGAAAATCTCATCGGCACAACAAAATAATTAATCATAATACTTCATTCATTAAAAATTTCCACCAAAACTATCCAGACAGGATTTTGAGTTCGTAGAACATTTGATTTCTCAATAGAACAGCTTGCAAGTAGTGCAGCATCAATGACACAAAAACTCGGTAAATCCATAGTGAGTAACCAAACATCGAACATTAATTTGGGTGGGTGGCAGTGGCAGTGGCACGGCTCATGTGGAATCAGGCAGTCGGGCGATACATGCACCCGACCATCCTGCTCCCCTTCTTAGGACTTTTACAGTCGAGCGGGACTGAACGGTTCGACTCGACCTTTACAAAATTGCTCTTCTAGACATGCCAAATTAACTGAACAGTTCTCTTCATCCCTAAAGGAAAACAGTCAGTATGCTTTGTCTGCGTAAGCCATGAGAATTCCTTCAGTTGTCTTTTCTTTCACAACCATAAAGGAGGAAAAGCTTACCTGCACCCGCACCCGCAACCGCACCCCACCCACATTATATACATATTTTTCACAGCTTTCAGCATTCTCAAGAACACACATTCTTTCATGCTTGTCTCCAACTCTGACACATCCAACATTATTTGTTTAGTACCATTGCCATAATATATTGGCAAAATCTCCATTAATGAGTCCTACAATTATGCAAGTTTCCGTACCAAATTTACTGTGGGAACAGTTGTTTAGTTAGATCTCTGCTAAATCAAGAACATTATAGGCTTCCATTTAAAGAATTCAAGCATCCAAAGACAAATTGTCAAATTCCAACACATCCATACCCAAGATTTTAGACTTTTTCCATGGGAAAAACTGGTGAAAATTCTTGGTTAAATGCAGTTAAAAGGGCTTTCAGATCTCCTGTCAAATATAATGAGAAGAGGACCAGCAGAAGAGGAGAAGAACATGAACAAGACCACGAAGAAAAGGTATTTATTCTAGTCCTAGTCACACATGATGACATGATCAGTAAGGTAGACTCATCGGTATTAAGAAAGAAAATGAATAGACATTAGTTTGACAATTTGTTCGTTTTTTCGTGCAGAAGAGAGGAAAAAGAAGATGGATTCTGTGGAAACCATCCCCTCATGAAACCACCATACAACATAGTGAAGCTAAAAACAAAGCTTCTCCTATTAGCACTTCTTCCACAAGCAATGGTGCAAATTTGTTAAAGACAACTTTATCAGCAAATGCCGAATCCGAGCAGAGGCGCGGCATTACAGTGGCGATGGCAATGACAGCTGCTGCCGAGGCAGCAGTTGCGACAGCACAAGCAGCAGTCGAGATAATTCGGCTAACAAGACCTAATTCCATTTTGGTCGAACAACGACAGGCTGCTGTTGTTATCCAGACAATCTTTCGGGGCTACCTGGTACGTAATAAAATACAGTTATAGTGTCTCTCTTTGTAATTCATAGACAGAAAAGTTATACTAATTCTGCTGTTCTAGGCAAGGAAAGCATTGCGAGCCCTGAAGGGTGTCGTAATGCTGCAATCCCTCATAAGAGGATACACTGTGCGGAAGCGAGCAAAGATGACTCTCCAATGTATGCAATCTCTCGTCCGTGTACAAACTAGAGTATGCGATCAACGCAGGAGATTGTCGTGTGAAGGAAGCCAAAGTTCCGTGTTCGTAGGACCTGATAATGGAGGAGAATATCATATCTTCAGCAAGCCAATTGTGAGTACACGCAATCTGAATCCAAACCTTGTAGTTCAGAATTAAATTAACTTAATTTGCAAATTTTGATGCAGACTAGAAATTTAAGTAGCACTGCAGATGATTCAGAAGAAAATTCGTACACGCATGAGGAAATCCAAGCTCTGATACAGAAAGCTAAAGATTTTTCACTGAAACATGGAAACACCCTTGCTCACGCCTTAACTCAACAGGTTTTGATCTCTCTTTTTTCGTCGATTTTCTTGTTTTTTTCTGTGTATATCCACTTCATACTGAATCGTTCCATTGTTCTTATTATAGATTTGGAGTGTGGACGATGAAGGACTTGAGTTAGAAAATGCCAAACGATTTGGCACGACAATGGTGAAGCAATGTAATAGGAATGACAAATATTTATGTGGAAAGGATACGATAAAGACTGTCGAAATTGACACTGATGGACCTTACGCTAACAGAGCCTCAAATATCGATAAATTTCAAGATCATCAGTATCATCAGGAACATCAAGAGAACCTATGTTCACACGCGATTCGATCTCCTCTCCACAGAAAACGCGACGATTTCTCCCTTCATTCACCCAATATGTCGTCCTCGCCTAACATTATGCCTAAAGTGCACTCAGCCAGTCCGCGTTATCAAAGACTAGAGAGGAACTATCAAACAGCCGAGACACCAACCTTACGCTCAAATTGCTTCCACAGAATGAGCGTAAGCCGTAACTCAGTCCCTGCATCTCAGCCAAATTACATGGCAACGACTGCCTCGGCCAAGGCTCGAGTCAGATCACAAAGTGCACCAAGGCATAGGCCTTTGACCCCGGAGAGGGAGAAATACGGTTCAGTAAAGAAACGACTTTATTTCCCTGTCCCGGACCAGTCCAACGATATCAATTGCCACATTTCAGATCATTACAGCATGAACACCCAAAGCTATAAAAACATTCATATGGTCCCATTTTGTGTTGAGCAGAGGTCAAATATTTCATCTTGTTGCACAGATAGCCTTGCTGATGATATTTCTTCATCAGCAACTTGTGATACAAGAAGATGGTTGAGATGAGCCGAGATGGTTTCGGAGACGAATGAATGTAAGAAATCGATTTATGAAGTTCCATTTACGAGTTTTTTGCATGTATGTGAAGATGCACAATATCCAGTACTCGATATGAAACTAAGCCTATGTTTCCGAAGCTTTAAATCAAATAAGTACACATCGAAATTATGTTACTACTTTGGTTATAAAATGCATTCACGATTTTGATACATCAAATACCAACCGTAAAAACACAAATGGCAACAACAACAAACTAAATCTCGTTTTCAATAAATTTGAAGTCGATTAGATGGATCACTTTTTGGCACTCTATTAGGCTCATCGGTCGACCTCTGATAGAGTATCTAACACATGCATCCTAGAACTATATTCTTTTCCTCATTGTAGTATTCTATCGTGCATCAAAAGAAGTTGAAATGAATGCTTTAACTTTAGTAGGTTCTTTAATAAATTCCTTTAGGCTCATACTGTGGCGTCTTTTTTTATATTCTCCTACAAAGTACAAACATGTAGCTCGGCTCACATTATACTATAAAACTAAAAGGGACAGCTTTAATAATGTTCTTGAAAATATGAATACATCAGACAAAAACATGTATGTATGTATGTATAGTTTTTCTGTGTGAGCACAAATACCTAGGCTCTGTAGGATTTTATTCTATCGTGATTTATATTAACCAAATTTCTTAATTAAATTATAGGTGTGACACATTATTTTTCCAAGCTCGTGTTAGTATGGAGGTTTTCGAGAGTTAATTAAGATACACATCTTCGTTTGAATCTTATGGATATGTAGAGATTCATCTTGCCCACCCACACCTCAAAAACATTGCAATGATCAATTTTTCATAGGAATATTGAGTAATTACACGATTATGGACTTGGCGTTAATACCTCTTATCAAGACTCGGAAGTTCTATTCCAAAAGGTAACTTAATACATGGATTTGATTTATGCGAGGTTGAACTAACTTATTAAAAATTAAGTTGTTAGAGAAGAGTAGAAAAATAGTACTGAGGAAAATATGATATTTCCTTTCTAAGCTAAAGCTATATATTTTCAAGAATAAAAAAGAAAAGGCCATAGGCCCAATACTCCACTAGAAATTTTTCAAAAGATAGTCGAGAGTTCATACGGATGGAATCGTGGAAAACAAAATCTAAATAAATGTATTTTCTTTTTAATGCTTACATTTTTAAATAAGATGGTTTGACATGACATCATATGATTTAAACTAAAGATTTTGCAAAATTTCAGGTTTTCGGCTTTCAAGTGGGTGCGGGCCTGAGTTGAAATCTCGTCATCACAGATGCATGGAAATTGTGAACTTAACGGACCTTTAATGATAAAAATGAATCTACGTTGCACATAGGAGAGCGTACTGAAGACTAATAGCTTGAGATTTTAGATGTGACGGTTGGACAAGAAGCTCCTCATCCAATAACAGGAAACAAAAACTGATTACAGTCTTAATCTTATCAAACATAAATCAAGTATTTGAAGTGTACAAAACACTGAAATTCAAACATCTATAGATATTGATTGACAGAATTCCATCGCAGAGATATTGAACTTGCAAGGACCCTTTATAAACCAAGCATTCGTCCTTCTGCTATATAAAATTGTAGAAATTCCTATTAGAAATGCTCATACAAAGTAAACAAGAAACATAACATCATAGAGAAAATTGCACCAACACAAAACAACCATCAGGAATCAACTTCAAGAAACTCACAAGTCTAATTTAGCAATTGGAATGCAACAGCTTCTGATAATCCTGTTGGGGCTGCAAGAGTCGGACTATTGCAACCACTGCCATCAGAATGTGAAAACAATGACCGGTGAAGAACCCCGGATGGTGATGAAACTGTTGTTGCCGGGGGGCTGATTGAATAATATGGAGAGGCTGAATTCGAGCATCTTAGAGTGGTTGATTTGGGTCGTAATGCCTCAGCTAATGGCCCTCCTGGTGAAAAAGGCATCGAAGAAACGGGGCCCAGCCAACCTGAATCTTCACATTTATGGTCATCATAGTCTCCTACACTCCCAGTTTCGATCTTTTCCATTTGTTCATCTAAGATATTTCCAGCAGCCATTGCCATTGTTAGAGTGAGTGAGGAAGGGGGGGAATTCCCTTGATCTGGTGATACAGAGGACTTGGCATTAGCATTGTTATATGAACATTCATCAATAAACCCCCTTGGGGCCTCAATATGTGAGTGTTTTTCCAGAGACACCAAACCAGGATTGAGAAATGATCCTACGTAACTCTGATCACTGCTACTTTGATGAACAACATGATCAGAGGCAGGGTAATCTGTGTAGGAGAACACGTTCAACAACTGATTTTCCACATAATCTTGATGAAATACAGATGCATTAGTGTTATAAACCGAGGCCTCATTTGCTATATCGGTGTACATCAAATGCTGCCATTGTGGATTAGCCACACGCATTGCAACCATCTCAGCTTCTATCATCAAGTCCAAATCCCTTCAATGCATAGGCCAAAATCAATGAACAAGCAAACAGTTGTACATTATAATGGCATGTTCCATTAAGAAAAAGATATTAAAACCCCATTTTCATTCTACGCTCGAGTAGATAATAATACTTTGTACAAGATATGCACAAATGGTGTCAATGTAAAATAGCACATCGCTTAAAGATGAGGTTTGGGCTACTCTAAGCAGCAGCAAGATTAAGCTTTTACGATGGAATCCAAGACTTGGTAATTGGTATTGTATTAGAGCCCGAAAAGCTCAATTTCAAGACTCAAACAAGCCACCATCTTGTAGGAGCATATTAAGGGTAATTCAGACACTACTTTAAAGATGAAAATGTAATCAACATATAAGACTTAGGAGTAATCCTCTTAACAAGTGAATTTTTAACACAGAACACGACTCAATAAATGACACATTTTGTATGGAAGATTGAAAATGGCGCATACGTATGGAAGACTGAATAGTTCTGGACAGAAGAAAAACAAATTAAATTCTTGTTCATTATACTGGAGTCCTCTCCAGTCGAGCGTATCAAATGATACTGACGATTTAACACAAGCTAGTTGCCATTCAAAAACCAACCTGTTAGGTTCCTTGTAAGAGGCTGTAGAAATATTTAGATCAGTTTTGGGATAATACAGCAGAGGGGTCTCATTTGATGCAAGAATCTGGTCTGAGGCAGCACTGGTGGCTTGCATATTGGTGCAGATAGAGGCATTGTTTTTTACTTCCACAGGCTTTCTTGAACGGGGACGGCCCCTGTGCAGGTGGCGCTCACAATATTTCTGGTTCGGAGCCACTTCTTTCGAGCACCTCCATTTCTTGCCGTCCGTTCTCTTGCACCTTCCTGGCTCGGGATCTCCATGTTTCGAATTTCTCAGGTTAAACATGCCTCCACCATTCACTGCCCCCAAATCACCAAACAAGAAAAAACCAGCAAATCTAATCAAGTATAGAAAACTCAAAACATATGAAAACGCAGTAACAGATAAACTGACTCATCTAAGATGGGAAGTTTAAACAATCCACCACCAATCACTCACTCATCCCCTAAGAACCAAACAAGAAAACCCCCACAAATCAAATCAAGAAAAGAAAGCTGAAATAGAATGAACATACAAAAATAGAGCAAAAAAAGCCCATTAAAGATGCTATGTGAAATTTAAATATTCCATCACCATTCACTCATCTCTACACTCAAGCACCAAACACGAATAACCCACAAATAAAATCAAGAAAAGAAATATAAAACCAAATGGCACAAAGTGAGCAAAATATCCATCAAATTCAAAGGTGGGACGTGAAGCTAAATACTCCACCACCATTCATTACCCCCTAGTACCAATTAAGGAAAACCCACAAATCGAATCACAAAATCAAAACTCAAAACAAACGAAAACACAAAAAAATGAGCACAAAAACCCATAAAAAATGGGATGTAGAGGGGGTAGGGGTATAGCCTTACGTGGAGCATAAGGGTCTGGTGCAACTGCAGGAGAATTGCTGGAAATGGAAAAAAGAAGTTCAGGAGGCACAGGAACAGAGGCCAGCATGTACTTATAGATCATAGCTTGTCTCTCAAGCTCCTTCCATTGATCTGATGTTAAAGGAAACCCGACATTTGCCTCCATCCCCCCTACATATCACAAAACAAAATAGCATTTTCAGTGACCTTTCTCTTTCTCATGGTTTAATAAATTCATTCATCTGTAACTTTAACACGGAGAAAAATGAAAAAGAAAGAACAATTTTACCAGGGGATTTCAAGGCGGTTGAAGAAGGAAAAATGTCAAAAAGCTGCAAAGTTTTAACAACTGCTGAACCACCACCACTACTACTACGAACATCATCCTCGTATATATTGCCCCCAATCTCGTAACCTTCGCCGTGGTTACAGAGGGACCCACTACCATAATCGAATTGATGGCCATGATTTTCTTGATTAAGATTACTCGTCATGATAATCTTGGAAGGGAATGATTCTGCACTCTACACCTTCAAACCAAAATCCTTACTACAACCCTCTGATGTAGCCGCCTTGTCTGAAAACCTAAACTAAACCCACTGTAAATAGCACAGTTTTACGTAAATCCACATTTCCAAAACTGGGAAAACAACTTGTTGATTATGATTACTAGCAAACTTAAGAACGGAAAACTGAAAAAGAAACCCAAAAAAAGTGCTTATTTATTCTTTGTGATTAAATTTTCAACTAGAGCGTGCCTGCTGTGTAAATAGAAAATTTAAAAAATCAAGAACTGGGTTTTATGGAGGAGGTTGGGTTGGGTTGGGTTGGGTGGGGTGGGTTTTGGAATTTAGTACTAGTTTATTGCCGCCATTGTCGGCCGTTGATATGCCTCCATTCTTCCAACATTCGCACGCTAAACACAAACAGTGGATAAATGCAAAAGTCTCTTATAGTTGCTGTATTTATTATAATTTTTTTTTGAAAAATCTAAGTATTTAATGATAAATATTTGCAAATTACATCATTAGATTGTTTTTGAAATAAAAATAGGCACTCTATCAGTAGCAATTACGAGTGAAAGAACAAAATTTTCAATAAATCGAGTTAACAAGACTGCTCCTCTTGGGTCATTTGTCTAAAAAATTCAAACTGGCTCGAAGCGGGTCAAGTTGATTTTTATAACATTAATATTCTCAACCTTTGATGAATCAGTGAAATCGTTCTAAATGAAGAAAAAATCCCTTTTTAATTAACAAGTAAAATGTTATAAAACCAACAAATTTTCTGTCTTTATCTTTTAAGAAAACAAGAATGAAAAGAAGTTTAACAAGAAAATACAAATAATGATCCCGTTTGATACACATTCTCACAAAAATTCATTCTTTCAAAATTTATTTTCAATTACTTATTTTTTTATTACATCATATCATAAAATGTATTTTCTTCTGTCCCTTTAAAATGAACGTTGACATTGATAAATTAAATAAAAGGCGTGTTGGAAAGAGTGAAAGAAATGAATGAAATAGTTGTTATAATTATGGGAATTTGATGGGCAGTGTGTTGGAATAATGCAATTCTTCATTCTTCATTGGTCCAAGCTACGGTTGTTTAGGTACAATTCTTTATTCATTAATCATTATTTGATTTCTAGTATCGAGGACTTGACTTTTTTGAGCATTTTAGTCCATGTTTGAGCCTAGTTTTCTAGAATAATTTTGTAAAAGGTAATTTTTGAAGAATATATCCTTAAAAATTAGGGGAAAAAAAAATTGAGTCATACACAAGATTATTTTATTAAAAATAATATAACAAAATTAACAAAACAAATAAATAAAAAGTATAAAAGGGCAGATGATTCAATTTGGGCCAACCCATGAAGGGAAAGACAGCTGTGAAATAGGATAGGCAATCCCCATCACCCACAAAAGACAATTAGGACCCCTAACTACTCCAACCCCCCCACCCCACCCCACTTACCGTACAACCCCGTCTAAAAAAAAAATAATCAATAAATAAATTTGTTGGCTATATTAAGACTTAAGAGGTTTAAAATCTAAAGTTTTTTCTTATCCATCACTTTATCTTCTTCTCGATAGTACAGTGATTATATTAAAATATTGAAAAGTTCAATGACTTCACAATTTTGAAGATACAAGGTAATTTTAAGGTTCATTCACTATTTGGAAACAACTTTTAAAGCACAATCGCTCCATGTATACATTCTTGTTTATATTAAATTTAACATCTCAACAACATTTCACATCATTGATCATATTTTGACAGAGAAAAAATGTCGTCAACAATATACAAATAGCTTCTTTCTTTTTCCAAATACATATGAAGTATGTGAATTTGGAGAATCAAATGGGCGAGTGGATATGTACAAACTTATGGTCTGCCTCCAAGCAGGGAACATGGAATAATTACACCACATTGTACAAGGGTCCCACCTTTTGTTTTATGGATTATATTCCTTCTACCACCGCCAAGAAAACTAGTACTAATCTCACACAGTCGAATACATTCCTCATCTAAGCATTAGTTTGGCACAACTTATTTTTCTTCAAATTCATTTCAAATCATGCCATTTTCCAATAAAATAATTTTGCATATTCATCCATAATTTTTAACTACACAGTCTAACAAATAACAATCTAGATTCCTTGAAGCACTTGCAAAATCACCATGTTCCAACAAAAGAAGTAAGGTGCACCAGAACTAACTGCAAACATTTAGATGAATTGTTTCGAGTATACCAAAAAGAAAGACATATTCTTCCAGTTAAATCAAATCTACCAGTTAAATCAGCCAGTGAGATTTGTATAGGCTTAATGGAGACTTCCCCTACTTTCGTCATATTTAACATTTGCTCAGAACTTTGTGCGCATTCATTTACTCACGGCATCAACATAACTGAATCAAAAACATATCCTGCAAAAGAAATTAACTGGAAATCAATGCTAATCTGAAGAAGTATGACGAGAAGAGAAGTTATATATGATATCATCGGAGTTTAAAAACATCATGTTCAATTTGAACTTTGTTTTATCTAGTAAATTGAAGTTCGTGGTGTGGACCAAGAAAATACTTCAATCATATGATGCGTGGATGTCTATGAAAAGGTTTCTGGAGTCCAGTGTTTGGGTTGATTGTATGTGCGTGCGGGTGAGTGAGTGAGTGATTGAGTGGGTGTTGCCGTGTTAGAATGGTAAGAAGGCTGGTCGGCCAACATTGACAATCAGGAAATAGGTACTCTCATCAAACAGCATGTTTGCTGTTGAATAGAATCTTAATTAAAATCCTTATCTAACCTCTTCATGTACCAGCCAGGATGGACAAGAAAAAAATCATAAATAAACAAAATACGTACTTCAAGAAGAAACTGGACATGAAAACCAAACAAACTTTACTATCTTCTAAAATTTGATGAAAAAACGGTGGCCCTGACGAAAGGAGAGTAACATTAAGTAAGATTCTATTCAACAGAAAGGGTAAAATTAAGCAGTTGTATGTATAATGTCAATACCTTCCCTTTTGTTTGCCAATCAAAGTTGCACCATGCCTTCCAACAGACATGCCTTTGCTTTGTGAACTATCATGTATATCAGAGTTGGTTCCATTTTCAACCGTCAATAGTATAGACCGCTCAGCCCTAGTTTCAGATCCACCGTTCATTTCAACTCGATCTTTAGGTTTGTTCAGAATTTTCATATTTGAGACTCCCCCAGCAACATCAAAAGAAACACCGTTCAAGTTCTTATTCTGCACTGTTGATGAGAACTGATGTGGTCTGCCAACAATATTTGAGGGTCTTGAGGCTCCAAATTCATTGGAAATTGTCTTATCAACATTTGCAGACGTGGATTCAAGGGAAGATGGCTTCTTCAACCGGTTGGCCTGTGCCATGGGAGTGACTGCTACAGACGGTACTAGTGTTGAGTAAGAAGATGCAGATGCAGCAGTAACTTTAGCAACAGCTGCAGTGGCTGCTATGATTTCTTGTGCTCCTTCTCGAAGCTGAATGTAGTCTCCTCCAATTACGAATAGCTAAAGAGGCAGAGAAAATTAAGTATCTAGTATAAAACTTGTTAGAAATTTTGAAGCAGAAAGTAACGGGAGAAAGGCATACTTCAGGATGACTGGCCACAAAGTCTTCAAGCTTCCCATACTTCTTCTTATAATCGTGCCAGTGTAGTGGGGCCAGCACTTTTCCAAGTCTATTTAGAAGCTGTACATCACATAAGCCCATTATCAAACAAATCATAAATAATCCATAACAATTAGCTAACTAGTTTACATACCAAACAAAATGAATACAATTTAACTAACCGTTGAACTAATCCTAGCTCTACCACCAGATCCAATTGTACGAACAATGCAAGCCAATAATGATCTTTCGTCGAGGAGAGAACTCTCTACAGGTTTTCCAACTGCATGTGTACTTAACAGTGTAGTGGAGACAAAGGCATTCCGGACAGAATCTGAGGCAGTATTCATCATTGTTTCACTGAAATTTACAGCATGATTTGGAGCTCCATTCGAGGATGCATCGTCCATAGACTTAGGTTGTTCTATCATCAAATTTTTGTTCTCTAGTGCATGATCAGCATCAGCATTGACATTCGTCTCCTGTGCCAATTGAATTTCAAGATAAGGTCTCAATCTAACGTGACTAATCTAGAATCACCATATTTTCAGAGGACCCATGAAATAACAGCAATACGAGGAAAAATGACCATTTATGAGAAATTATACAAGTGAAAATAACAGTGAACAGACCTTTGTCTCATTATTGTTTTCAAATGAACCCAATCTAAGAGCCTCGTGAAACTGGGAAGAAATTTGTTGCAAGCTCTGATGAGATTGGGCACCAACTGGGTAGTAGCTTTTATCTATAGACTCAAGAACCTGGTCAAGAAGAGCTTTAGCATTTGAAAACAAGTAATATATATACATCTCAAGTACCATTTTCAATGGGTAATTAACTACCTGTCCCTCTCCATTTGGTGATGGAACCACAGAAACAGGCACTATCCCCTGATTGCTGTTGGCATCCAAATAGTTTCCATAAAGAACTTGCCCATTCACAGATGCTTCATAGTCATACTTAACACTTACTTTCAAAGCGTTTTGCTCTGTTTGCAGATACTGATCCTGGGAAGGCATATGCCGTTTATCTGATGCATCCTTTCTCAAAAGAAAGGACAAAGCTGTCAAAATTGCATTTGCAATCGTAATTGAAAGAGGAGCAAAAGAATTAAATTTACTCTACCAGATGGTTCTGCCAATGCTGAAGAGATGACATCGCAGGAACTGAGTGCGAAATTGGGACAGAATGATGGGGTAATCCTTGTTGATGCATTACAAGTGGTTGCACCTGCCCAGAAGGAACATAGGTTGGCATCTCAGGTAGGGATGGAGCAAATTGGACCCCTTGAACATGCTCAATCTAGAAAAAAGGAGTAATTTTTAGAATCAATGAAAGAGTCCCACCAAGTCACAAGTCGATTTTATGCATCTTGTGCACATCAGAGCGTTGTGCTATAGGTGGCCATCATTGCATCTTCTACATACTTCCCAGTTGGAAAAATGGAAAGAAACTGTATATGATTATTCAATTACTATAATCTCAATAAACTTGGGTAGGGGACAATGAAATATCGATTTTTTAGCAAACGAAGTCCATTTGACAAAAAATTTCGCATTTCTAAATGTGATCAAATCTGTCATATTGAAGATCAATTCAAAATCTGGTGTCATATTGTCATCAAGATTGAGAAAAATGAATAACCCGGTGATAATCTAGAGATCCAGCCAGGAAGCAAAATATTTGACATGCACTAGTATTCAAACCTAGATATTTTACTTAAAAGAGACATCATAAATTAATCAAACATGATAGTGGAAAAGGAAAGGATCTTTTAGCCTACATACACCTGTTACAAGTTTACAGCTCATAGTAAAGGATTAGAACAACCTACAGCAATTTTACATACTCTACCTGCATTGATGTGTTCCCTCCTGAAGGTAAAGATGAAGTCGTCTCAGCATTTTCATGTTGCAGACTGCCAGAGTTCTCCAGTGGCATAAAATTTCCGTTCACTTGGCTATCATTGCTCCGTCCAACATCAGAAGCATCCTTCGCACCTGTTTGTGAGACACTTGATACATCAGATTTACTTCCACTCTTTTCCCTTACATCAGCCAATTCAATCTGGAGCTTTTGTATATGCAGATGAAGCCTTTCCATCTCACCAAACTAACAAATATAAAAATCTAATCAGTTGCTAATTAAAATTAAACAAACAATCAATTTCGCATTTGAGAACTGAAGTAATATCTATATCTTAATCACCTGTGCTTGACAACCAAACCACAGCTGATTACATTTTTCTGTCCGTTCTTGTAATTCAGCTTGTAAAGTACGATTAGCAGTTGACTGAAAAGCATCCATTTCCTGAGCACGAGTCATCCAAGATTGTGCTTCTCTTAACTGCTCATCTTTCAAAAGAATGGTCTCTTGAGCAATCCTATTCTGAATGCAAAGAAAAACCCAATTGCAGGAGTCAGTAAGAACAAATTTCATGAGGACATGACCAGTGATTTCAAGAAAGCATTGACTGAGCATAGACTGCTCCAAGGGAGATTCGCAAGCAGTCTAAGAAGGCTAGGTAAAATTAAATGATTTGTTCAATGTCGTGGATATTACACTTCAGTCAATTTAAATAATGTGTTTAAAACTTTTATCAAAGAAATAGGAAATTATACAATGAACATTTATGTGCTTCAGAAAAAAATTGGCGAGTCATTGTCACTTGAATACATACACAAATATATCAACAGACCTGTTCCTGCAACTCCATGAATTGTTGCTCTTTGTCCTGAATATGTTCCTTAATATCATGAATTCGTTCAATATGTTGCGCCTTTTCAGCTTTAGATTTATCCCTCTCTCCCCTGCAAAAGGATGCCATTCCATTTTTGTTATCGCCTTCACCGTGGTCATCATTATTATTATTAGAGGAGTTCATTCAAGTTATAATCCCCAAACCTCATTAAAGTTATGAAAATGTGAGGGCAGATAGATAATCTGATTGAAGACGTCTCTAGCCATGCTTTCAATACACAAAATAGCAGTAAACAACACAACAAAACAGAAAACAGAGCAACTTGGGCTGTCAAGTGACCGTTTGACAGAAATACATTTGTTTTGAGTAAATGCGACCTAAAACATTTCACATAACAATAAAGTATTTTCTTGGGAAACTCTTAATAATCTTATAAATTGCTGAAATTCTACAGTTCACAGCCAAAATAAAGGTATGAAATGTCCAAGAATTAAACTACCTGTAACTCAGGAGCTCTTTGCCTTGTTCCATTAAAAGATCCTCTTTGGCCCAAGCCTGTTAAGTAGATGAAGAAAGCAGTAACAATAAATGAACAGCAAAAACCCCGACCTAACCAAAAAGAGACTACAAAAAGTTTTCAAACTAACTGCTTCATTATCTAATCTAATGGCATGCAACTCCCTTTCTTTCTCTTCAATCTTTCTCTCCAGCCCGTGTATCTTGTGTTCCTTCTCATGCAATTGCTCCTAAAAAACCATCATATACACATTACACAAAAGCATTAGCAACAAAATGCCATGGATAATTAACAGTAAAAAACAAAGAAAAAAAACCTGAAGCTTGACATTGGCATTTGCATGCTCTTTGATCTGAGCATCAAAGTTATTCTGCATCTGCATAACCTCTGATCCTGCAATTATCTGTGCCCGGAGCTCAATCTCCATATGCTGCAGTTCCTCCCTTTTTTTCGTGATGGCATGAAATCTCTGAAGCAAAATATCACCGTCAAACCTTCTGTCAACTGGAATGGAGCATAAATTCAATTCTGCTGGCACTATCTGCTGCTGCACTTAATACAAAACATCATATCTCCTGTTGGAAAAGTGTTTACGCACAAAGGTGATGGAGAAAAAATAAAGAACAAAGACAAGATCGCCGGAATTAAAGATGAAGGCTTAAACACAAAATCCGTTGTCCTCAAACAATATTTGCCCCCCTCTCGGATTGAATTCCATGCTTGTAAGGATATTGGCAAATGATTTGTAGGATTAATCAAGCCTTGCAATAGAAAAACACCTAAACACTTAGTGTTTTCTACCAAAACTTCAAGAGTACTTTGAAGGAAATTTGAATATGAAATAAGGAATATAAATTCTATCTTTTGGAGTAAAGGTTTGATCTCAAATTGTTTGAATTTTTTTTTTTTTTTTTAAGTTCTATGCGACCACATAGAACAAATCATATTGGCAAATGATTTGTAGTATTAATCGAGCCTTGCAATAGAAAAACACCTAAACACTTAGTGTTTTCTACCAAAACTTCAAGAGTACTTTGAAGGAAATATGAATATGAAAGAAGGAATATAAATTCTATCTTTTGGAGTAAAGGTTTGATCTCAAATTGTTTGAATTTTTTTATTTTTTTTTTAGTTCTATACGACCACATAGAACAAACCTATACGATTTCATAAGTTGATCACTTGGGCATATACGCCATGCATATCTTCATGCGACCGTAGGCCACAAAGGTCGCATAGACCAAAATTTTGGCTTCCAAATCCTTTCTTCATTCCAAAGCCTATTTTATTGATTTTAAACAATAATTTCAGCATCTCCTTCATAAACACTCTCACATTCACGGAGAAGAAACAAGATAACTAGTTTATGGTTTGTTTGGCCCGCATTATTTTGAAAGAATGTATTTTGGAATAGTAGATTGATGGAGAATATGTGATTGAAAAAGAAGGAAAAGTTATTGATGAGATGGAAAATATTATTTTATTGAAGAATGTGTGGTTGAAAATGAGTAGGAGAATGAGAATGAAAATTTTAACGTGCGTCAAGCAGGAGCTTAATGAAACTAATAACCCCGGTTTCGCGGAACGTTACCTAGTAAATCAATCTCTCATCACATTGCCCTAGCTTTAAACTCTCTAACTTCTACATAGTATCGTTAAAATAAATATCAAAAATAAAGACAAAAATAAACAACAGAAAATAAAATTTGAGCCTAGATTTAGATACATCGTAATCACAAGTAAATTTTGGTAAAAATTCGAGAACCCAAAAAAATTAAGATCAAAATAAAGCCAATGCAAGTCTATATTTACATTAGACTAAAGAATTCCTACGTTTAGATACAATGTAGAAACAAATTAGTTTCTAATAAAATCGAGAGCCCATAAAAATAAGATCAAATAAAGCCAATGCAAGTAGAAATTTACACAAAAAAGAACCTCATTAGCAGAGTTTCGAAGCGATTGCTCCGAGACAACACTCCATTCCTTGCGATAAGACGATGGCATCGGCAATGAAACGCCACGTGCAGCGGCATCGCCCGCCGCGAACTCCATTTTGTGCAAAATACTTCACCAATGTACTCACTTCCAAATACTAAAAAAAGGTTAGGCGATTCAAAACCCTAAAACAAGAAAATAAAACGATAGAGGCGATTCGAACCCTAATATGATATCAAGAATGAGAAATTGAAATCGGGGGTTTTAAAGGGACTGGAAAATTGAAATGAGTAAAGAACATTGACGACCGAGACAGAAAATTGGGTGTAGGAAACAAAATTCTGATGATAATGAGGCTCCCGCCATTTATAGGGCATATGCGAACGAATTATCAGATACACCCGGAGCAAGAGCTCTTGCGTTTATTTGGGCACTTAAATAAGTAGGGGCATGACACTGGGCCTATAGTAAGGTTTCCGTCCAACATTATGTGGGCTTTGAGAATAGGTGGGTCTTGTAATGACTATAAAAGGAAATTGACGTAATTAACACACGATTGGGTAAATAGTACTCTATCATAAAAAATTTCTTGAGATATTTTCTTACGAAGTTTTGTTTATTGCGCTCTGTTATGAAATTTTGAATTTCAGCGCCACTTCCAAAACTGAAAACTAAAATTTTATCTTTGTAAAAATAAGCAAAAATGTAAAAACAAACTAAATACAAAAATATGCTCTAAAGGAGACCGAAGGTAATTGCAAATTGGTGGGCATATTAGGGATTGCGAAAGGAAATTGAATATTGGGCTATACTTAGAGCTTATTCCTCATTAAGATTGGAGAAAAATGATGTTGAAAACAGATTCAATTGATGATACAGACATATATAACGAATAGTCTTAATAGAGTAATACTTTAAGATTGTCGATTTTTGCTTTTAAGTCTCGGTATTGACACAATGCACACATCAAGACGAGAAGAGGTTCGTATATACAACCACATAAGTTAATAAGCACAGGAGAAACACAGGGTAAATATTTAGCAGTGTTAGAAAACAAATTAGACTGATCTCTAAAAGCCTTTCTTCTTTTAGCTAGTTTGTTTTGAGCATCTTTTGCTAGTGGTTCTTATTTTTTTTTTCATTATTTTGTTCACCTAATTAACCATAAAAGACTATAATTTAATTTAAAAACTTCTTCCTTTTCTTTCTTTTTTTTTTTTTTCATTTTTTTGGTAAATTACATTATGTCTGGGATAAGAGGTGTTGGGCTTACTTATCTCAAAACTAAATCTAGAGTTTAGGATCGCTCTTACTCCTTTTTATTTGATTGATTTATTTTGATGCAACTATGTGGAACTAAGGCAATATGTTCGTTTTTATACGGTATTCACTATGAATTTATTTGGATAGTGTATATGTTGAACTATACTTTCAATTTGAACAAGATAGACTAAAACCAATATATTGGACAAAAAGTTAATACTATTATTGAACAGTAAATCAAAGATTGAGTGTCATCTTGACGGTAATGATCATTGCGATTTACTAATAGTAAATAACATTATTTAATCGAATAACGAAGATATCAAAAAATTATTCCAATTCTTATTTTACTTTTTGAGAAAATTTATCGACCTCAGCGCCGAAAACACAAAAAAGGTGAATGACTATTAATTACATAACATAAATTTGTGACAAAAATAAAAAAGGAGAGGAAAAGAGAATGGGAATTTTGAAATTGCCCCAGTAGACAAGCAATCCTCGTGCATGTTTCACGTTTACAGAAATTGGACTTTTGTCTCCATTTTAGTCCTATTTTATTTTAGTACACTAAACCAATCCTCTTCAATGAGTTTAATGGTCTGAAAATGTACAACCTCCTTCTTGTCCTACCCCATCATATCTCCCAGCTGTCTCCTTAATTTTTACAACTAATTTGATTGACCTCTCTACAAAACTAAAAGGTTAAAAGAAAATTCGAAATACAATTTTAGTCCTGTCTAGTTTTTGTTGACTTTTGAATTTAGATAACGATTGAACTTGAATTTTGCGTCAAGTATGATTGAATGCATTCATGTGCACGTTTTCTACTTGGAATCATCAATTCGGGCACGTGATACGATTGCCAGGTTTTATAATATTTGACCAATTCACCACGACAATTAATTCACAATGCTCATTTTAGTGTTTAGAATAAATATTGGTTGTTGAATTCTTGAATTGGCATCAATGGAGATGGCCTCTCGTCCACCATTTTTTTCTTATAAATTTTAATAATTTCCAGGCAAAAGAAATGTAAAAAGTTATATTATTATCATCGAGGAAATTAATGTAGATTGAAAACAAGAAAAAGGGTATTAACTTACTGCTTTCAGAAAACGGATATTATACTATAATCAGAACAATAATAAAATCTTAAATAAAAAAAGATGAACTAAGAAATTACATAGTATCGACAGCCGAGGCAGTGTTCCAAATATATAAAAACAAACAAATATGCAATCAACGGTGTAATCAAAGACTAATACTTCCTTGTGTTCAAAGTTTCCATTTGGGATATATTAATTAACAATGTAATCACTTCGTAATTTATATTTTATTATTAAAGTTTTCAGGAAACTTCAAAGTTTATTTACTTTTTATATAAATAAATTCTAATATTTCAAATTATTAATAATTTAATCTCGAACGAACGACCTGCATCTAGCATACGGAAAATCAAGTTGATTGAAAATTATATTTCGTTTCTCTTTTCGAATTCGATTAAACGTATCAAAAACAACTTGACAAACCCGCAATCTAACAACCTTATGTCAACTAATAATATCATACTTAGAAAGGTAATATTTTAATTAATAGCTAAAAATTTCTTAATAGGGTAATGCAGACGTTGTATAAATAAAATAAAAATTATATTTTTTCAATTTTGTAACAAAACATTTTCTTTGTCGGGAACACGACTTATGGGGTGTCCTCGACTAAGATTTTGGTGGATTTTAAAAGGTTATAAATCCTAATGAATTTTGTGGATTTAAATAGATTTTCACAAATTTCATAACAATTTTATTAAATATGGTGAATTTTCAAAAGATTTGATTATATGTATTTTAAAGTTTGAAATCCATTCAAATCTTTTAAAATCTATTCATTAATAAAATCTAATCGTTATCGAGGATACCTAATTTTTGAAGATTTCATTAAAATTTCTGTTGAAGACACCTAAATTTTAATAAATCTCATTAAAATCTATTAAAATCTCAATTAAAATACCTAAATTTAGAACGATTTTTAAAGTCCATCACAATTTGAGTTGAGGACACTAATGTTTGTTTCCTTCAACGGTTCAACCTCAGTCTTTATATAACCAATTTCTACTTTACAATTTTTCTCATTTTCTGAATAAGTCAGATTTATTACAATATTGTATGAGTTTAAGCAGCGTTACATAAATCCCCGCAAAATGCGGTGTACAACGTTAATTTAGCTGGAATTTAGGATTAAGATTTTCTGTTGACCTTCTGATGAATTAGATTTTTTATTTTTGGTTGATCCGAGGAAGAAGAAAAATCTAGTAAAAATGGGGCATTGTTGCAGCAAGGGCGTTACAGTGGACAACCACGAAAACGCTGTTTCCGCCGCTGATCACCAACAACGGCCGCCGCCATCGGCGGTGGTGACACGGCCCACTGCCGGTAATGGTGTAGCTCGAACTCCAGTTCACTCCTTCACAGCAAGTCCATGGCAGAGTCCGTATCCTGCCGGTGTGGAACCATCGCCAGCGAGGACGCCAGGGAAGAAATCCAAGTGGCCGTTCCCTCCGCCTTCGCCGGCGAAGCCGATTATGTCGTCGTTCATGAAACGACAAGCTGGGACGCCTACGGCGAATCCGATACCGGAGGAAGGCGGAGAAGGCGGCGAGAGCCAGCTGGATAAAAGTTTTGGGTATCCGAAAAATTTTACAGCGAAGTATGAACTGGGAAAAGAGGTGGGGCGAGGGCATTTTGGTCATACATGCTGGGCTAAGGGTAAAAAGGGAGAACTCAAAAATCAACAAGTAGCTGTTAAGATCATTTCCAAAGCTAAGGTGTGTGGTATGTGATTCCAATTATTTTTCATTTTTACATTTTTTATTAGTTACTATTAATATTGTTACAACAGCGTTTGATCCTATGTAACAATTTCTTATGCAAGTATCATAGTATAGTTTGATTTGAAGAACTCATGTTGTCTCATATCTCAGATTATATAGTGTTACCATTATAAGCAACTTATTTATTTGTTTCACAAAATTAAGTTGCTTATGAAATTGAGTTTTGTTTGGCAGATGACTACTGCAATATCGATTGAAGATGTTCGGAGGGAAGTGAAGATATTGAAAACTTTATCTGGACATAAAAATCTGATCAAGTTTTACGACTCATTTGAAGATGCACATAATGTTTACATAGTCATGGAGTAAGCTTTCTTATTTGTGTCGTTATTTACTAGCATTTCTTTACATAAAATTTTGTGATTCTATTGTTAAAGAAGCATAGTTTATTTTGAAGTATTTAGAAAATACTATTGATAACAGATTGTGTGAAGGCGGGGAGCTATTGGAAAGGATTTTATCGAGGTAATGTGGGACGAATATTCTTCTCTTATTAATACGTTGAATAGTTTATGAATCGGTACTTTTGTGTTGCAGAGGCGGAAGGTATGCAGAAGAGGATGCTAAGAAAATTGTTGTGCAGATGTTAAGCATTGCTGGCTTTTGTCATCTCCAAGGTGTCGTGCACCGAGATATGAAGCCAGAGGTATTTCGAACTAAAAACTATGTATCGTGTGTATATGAGTGAGTATATATGCATATGAATATTCAGCTCGCCTTTATTTATTGGCAGAATTTTCTTTTCACCACTAGAGATGACGATTCGCCATTGAAGGTTATAGATTTTGGTCTATCTGATTTTATTAGACCAGGTAAAGTTTCCAAATTAGTTCATTCAATCTTAACTAAGTTGACCTATCGTTTTTCATCTTAATTTCCTTGCATGTACTTTTGACTATATCTGCAACCAAATTCTGTGGATCTGCAAAAATTAATTTAAATTGTGTGCCAACTTGGACGTCCTTAATTTCTGGTTGATATTTCCAAAGGTTCGTTTACCCTGCATAGAAGGGAAGGGAGTACTTTTGAGAAGTGGTGATCATTTTTGTGCATATTGTCATACCAGTAGTAAAGTATTAATCCTTTATAAAATTTTCATTTGAAATGTAAGAAACGTTTTTGTGTTCTGTGAAGTATAAGGCTTACTGCAGAAGTACATCCAGTTACTCTTGATGAATTACTCGCAAGAAGTATGCTAAGAATGGATGTAAACCAGATTGAATACAGTGAAATCTCCCTTCTATTTGTGAATTTGTTCCTTTCATGCTTTGTCAATCTTCACTCAATATACAAATCGATCAATTCTTGTAAATTTGCAGACCAGCGTCTCAATGATATTGTTGGCAGTGCATACTACGTTGCGCCTGAAGTACTTCATAGATCATATAGCGTTGAGGCAGATATATGGAGTATTGGCATTATAACATATATTTTACTGTGTGGAAGCCGACCTTTTTGGGCACGTACAGAATCAGGAATTTTTCGATCTGTGCTAAGAGCTGATCCCAACTTTGATGACTTACCATGGCCAGTAGTATCAGTCGAAGCCAAAGATTTTGTGAAAAGGCTTCTGAACAAAGACCATAGAAAAAGAATGACTGCTGCACAAGCACTGAGTATGTTGGCCAAATGTTAGTGGCGGGTTAAATTCACTATTGGTCACTAAACTTTTAAGCGAAATTTCATGTCTAAACTTCGTTTTGAACTTGAAAACTTTCTTACAATTTGGTTACTTCATTCTTATCCGTTAGTCGCATGGTACTCTAGTAATTTGCCAATTAAGTGGGCTAATCTGCCATCTTGACTTCTCTGCTAGTCAAACTAACGGAGATAGACGACATAACCAAATTGTGATAAACATCTAAGCTCATAGACTCAATTGTAGCAAAGTTTATGTTTACCGACTAACTTGAAATAAAATGAAGTTTAGTGACCATTTTTAACCCGCAAATGGTGTGTTGGCTGATCAACATGACGTTATTCTATAAAATTGATAAATGCATCTTTATGTGCAGCTCACCCATGGTTGAGGGAACTAAACAGTGTCGTACCATTAGATGCAATGATTTACAAGTTAGTTAAATCATATATTCGAGCCACTCCATTAAAGCGTGCAGCATTAAAGGTAAATAATTACTGTTAAAAGCAGATGAATATTTTTGTTATAATTTGAGGTTATTTTTAGCAGTGAAAAATCTGTATGTTTAGTAATTTTTGCATCACGTTATTGAGAAGGATGCATATGTTTAGCAATTACTAATTTTCCTCTTTGCTACACTATATTGCAGGCTCTTTCAAAAGCTTTGACGGATGATGAGCTCATTTACCTTAGGGCTCAGTTTAAGCTGTTGCAGCCAAAAGATGGGTGGGTCTCCCTCGATAACTTCAAAATGGTTGGTGCTAACCCCCATTTTTATTCATTTTCTAAACTTTGAAAATAAGTTATTTTGACAGCGAGTTGAGAGTCAAAGTAACCTTTTTCTTTCTTAGAAATGTTGGGAAACAACACCTTACTTAATGTACATTTTTACTTAATTTTTAAGCTTAGCCAAACATGTCATCCTTGATTAGATGTCTCCTCGTTTCATGTACAGGCTCTCACGAAAAATGCTACTGATGCCATGAGGGAATCAAGGGTTGCTGACATTTTGATTTTGGTGAGATGACTTCATATAATAATTTTAGGTCGTTCTTGCATCTGATGTATATTTGCTTGTAATAACTGTAACTTTAACATGTCTTTCTCTTTTCTCATTGCTATAGTCAGTTCACGCTCTTGAGAGAATCTGTCGTACCCACAAGCTATAAAATGAAACAATAACTTTCATAATGAATAGTCGATGCACAGTTTTCTCTTGCTCTTTTCCTGTTTTTTAATCCCGAAAGATGCATACTTTGTTCACTAGTATCAAACTGTGGTCTTCATATTTATTCCCTATTGTTTCAAACTAACAGTTTTGATTATGAATTCAAGATGGAACCTCTGTCCTACAAAAAAATGGACTTCGAAGAATTCTGTGCGGCCGCAATTAGCACGTATCAGCTTGAAGCTCTTGAGAATTGGGAGGATATTGCAATTGCAGCGTTTCAGAATTTCGAACAAGAAGGAAATCGTGTTACTTCCGTCGAAGAATTAGCACATGTATACATCTTATCTCTTATAACATCACGTTTTCTGTTCATCGCGTGCACATTTATGTGATGAAATTTTGCAGGAATTTAATTTGGGCTCGACTGCACACTCTTTATTCAAGGATTGGATTAGAGTATCAGATGAAAAATTGAGTTTTCTTGGATATACCAAGTTCTTGCATGGAGTAACGATTCGGTCTTCGAGTACAAGGAACCGTAAATAGCACGATTCGACTGAGGTATACTACAAGTTGTCGTGGAGGGAAAAATCATTACGGGTTTTTGCTTTTCAAATTTTCTGCTTGAAAATGTTACAGAATGATTTTGGTGTTGGAATTGTGCACAGCAGTGATTTTCTTGCAACTTTACTAGCTGTATATGGAAGCATAAACTAAAGGTTGTTGGATTTTTCTTAATTAATTTACAAATTACGAATTTCATGTTCCCAGTGCTTTCTGTTCAGTAACGAAATGTTTTGTACATAGAATTAGATGCACGGGGACGGAATTAAAAAAGAATCGAGACCTAAAAATCTTGTGTATTTCCAAATACCAAACTTGCACTAAAAGTTTACTGGTAGGAAGATGCAAAGCGTGTGTGATTTGGATCAGGTTGGTGGGCGTAGTTTCGTGTACTCAAGAAATGTTGAAACCAACTATGACCAAAACTGCTAATTATTCCAATAAAAAACAATTAATTACAATTTCCAGTAAAACAATTTCTAGATAATTCAATTCCCTAGAATTCATTTTTTTCCACATTTACAATTAAACGAACCCTAATTGAATAAATAGTAACTTTGATATATGGTTCTTTTATCATGTAAATTATAATTGATTTATGATCTGTTTGACTGAACTTTTATTTTTGCTTTTTGTCGAAGAATATCATGAGAAAGTTATTTTACGTCAATTTCCTCTAAAAATTCTTTTAATGAAACAAAAAACTTCTAGAAAATTATGCAAATATGTTCAAAGGTAACTTTTTAGTCTTAAAAATGATTTTTCGATTTTAAAAGTCCCACCAAACGGTCATTTGCTCCCTTCACCTAAACCAAAAATAAAAACTAAAGAGTAAATCTAATATGTTTTCGTTTTCACAGTGACTTTTTTTGGATAGAATACACTATACGAGAAAAAAGTAACAAAAATAAAAATAAAAATAAAAATCGATGGTTTCGAAGAGTAAAAATGGTAGGCATCAAGCATCAATTGATTTCTCAATAACATGTGAAAATGTTAAATTCAAATTAATATGGATTTCAACTTTTTGGTTAAACCGTTGATATCTAGGTATATATTTAAAAAATACACTAGGATTAACTTATAGGCTTTGTATTGTCAAACAAACATTAAACAGGAAGTCCATAAAGGAATATACTTTTTTAGACCAATAAGAATCTAGTCTGTTTGGATAAGCTCATTTTTAATAATTTTAATTATAAGCTGACACTTGTTTATATTTTAACTAGTAATCTTGATCGAGTTGGTAACAAAATCAACTAATCTCTAAGTCAACTGAAATTACTCAATTAAAATAAGTTGAGCTGTGGTCAGAAACTACCATTTAAGATTTATTTCCATTTTCCATGTACATTATGAAGTTTAAATTCGACTACGATTAAAAAAGCTAACGAATCATATACATACCAGTCAAGTGACTCGGAAAAAAATCGTTAACTCGATGAATCGATGTTTTAGTTGCATCGTACCGACTTTAGTATGAAAATAATAATGAACTAAGCACAAAGTTCAACCAAAAACCCCATTTGAAATGACAATTAAGACAAGGGTATTAAAATATAAAGTAAAGACATTTTTTTTTTTCATTAGAAAATATGAAATTAATAAATACTCAAAAGTCAAAAAGATAATTTTCATGTGTGGTGTGAAATCAATTACACAAATTAATTGATTCTTCTCTCAAAAGTTTCCCACTCCGTGGGTAGAGAAAGGTGATAGGTCAACATTCTAGTTGTTTACAGTTCATCCCATCATTCTAAGAATTAATTCTACATCTAACTTTACGATTAGACAAATACAGTTACAGCCACAAAAAATGTTCGTCGTCGAAACATTTTATTTTGATTGAAAATTCGATAATAATGATTAGATAATCACAAACTCGAATAAAAGATGAAGATTATTACGTGTATATATAATTACGTAAAATATATCGTGTGTTATGATATTAATTAGTGATATGCATATTTGGTATGTTAAAATAAATTAGGTAGATCTTATAAGTTTTATCAAATATTTATTCTTAAATCTCGTCATATCAAATGCGATTTTTGAGTAATTTATAAATTAAGTAAGTTTTGTATATTATGAAGAAATAAATCGGGGTAATTAAAGTACTGTTTTGGCTAAGCATTAGCTGTCATGCATAATTATCTTAATACAAAATATTGTATGATGTTTGAATTGCATTTAATTAATACAAGTAAAAAATAATTTTAAAATACATAATCGTTAAAAGGATTTATATAGAATTCTACTCCAACAACGAATTGACGATGAAAAATCAAAACAAGCAAATATCTATCTCGAAAAGAAAAGAAAGTACAAATAATATTCTTTCATAATTCTTATATAGCATCTCATTGTTTTTAATAATTATTAAAATGACATGAAAAAAGCAAATTTATTCATTGTGCTAACCACCCACTCAACCACATAAATTCACACCTGAAAAAAGGAGAGGACAAAAATGGATGAAATTATTATATTGGGACCCATATTTCAACCCCTATTGGTTCTGTCGATCCCACCTAATCACCTAACCTTGGAACATTTGCCATAAATAATGAATATGATGTTTTATTTAGAGTTTGTTTGAACCTATTTTTTCTTGGAAATGTATTTTGGAATGGGTATTATTATTTATCATAATGATAATCAAATATGGGTGATATACCAATACATTATCTTTAACATTTCCTTCTCTCTCTCTCCTCCTCATTTCTCTCATCAAAATTGAACTGTCCGCCTCCACGAGCATGACGCAGTGGTAAAGTATGATGGTTCTCTATGGAGCATCGAAAGTTTGAATCATTGCGGCAGTTGAAAGGCAACATTTAAAAATATTGGAAGGCAACATTTATGTTATAAGGCAGAGGTCCACAGGGAGAAGAACTGCCGAATGTCTGGTCTAAATGTGTATAAGTTGTGACCACATTCAGATTAAACTTGGTGGCGAATCAAGAGGGAAGGCCGTCACTCATCAGCATTAGTCAAGCAAAATTTGGACACCTGAGTAATCAAAATAATAAAATTGAACTGTCCAATTTCATTATTCCATATAAACTGTCACATCATTAATATTCTATCATCATTTGATAAATAGTATTATTCTTTTGAAATAACATTTTGATGGAGAATATATAATTAAAAAATAAAGAAAAATTTTAAATTAGCATGTAATATTATTTTATTAAAATTGTGTAATTAAAAATAATGAGGAGAAAAATATATTTTAAAAATAATGAAGCCCAAGCAAATTCTTAAATTTTCGTTCTTTAGTCAACGAAATTAACAATTTGATGAAGATTGATAGGTAGAGGATTAAATAGTTTGATAGAACGTAACAAAGCAAACAATACAATAATTAATCTCATTTAATTTGTTGAGATTTAAGATTAAGCAATAAAAAGTTAATAATTGAATTATTTATAAATTACATTTTTGTTTCATATTCTAAAATGAAGAAACGGATTATAACAAGATTATCAAGATTTTGTAATCCTTCGCCAAATTTATTCGAATTTTGAAATAGAATTACAAAAATTTCTTAATATAGCAAAAGATCACGAATTTACATTTCAAGATCGAATCATCATATCAAATTACGTTAACCCTCTAGAGACTTCAATTTTCAAGCCCTAAAGCACAAGAACTGATGGTGGCGGTGGTTGTAGTGGTGGTTCTGGTGTGAGTTTTCTTCGTCGATCTTGCCCTGAATATGGCGGAACTCCTCCACATGACACGGAATATTAATCGGACCTTTTTGATCAAATCCATATTCCTCCTCCGCCGACTTCAGCAACTGCATGAAAAGTGGGTGGTTAATGTATATCACCGGAATAATAAACCTCTGCTGCTCCTTCCCTTGACCCACCGTTATCGCAAGACACCCTTTCGGCACGTTCCTAAATTCCTTCTTGCTGCCGCCGTGACTGTGGTGGTGGAAATGAATTTGCGGCACATGTAGATGAAAATTCAGATGATGACTATTTTTCTCTCCACTACCCATTTTAAACAGAAAAAAACCAAAAAAAAAAAAAGATATCAAAGAAACCCCTTTTGGTGTGTGTGTGTGTGTGTGTATATACAAATTAAGAAGAAATATTAGAAGAAAACAAGAGAAAATGGCCAAGGATCTGAAGCCGAGATGGCTAGTGTGAAAAGGGTTAAAGAAGAATCTGTTAAAGATTTAGGTATATTGCTCATCCTATTCTATTCTACAACACATATGAATTGAAGAAGATGAAGAAGAGGGATTCGCAGAGAGAAGAGGGGTGTATATATATTGAGCTAGAGAGAGGATGTAGACATATAGAGACAGAGGGTGTGTATGTATATGTAGGTTTTCTTAATTTATACGCCGAGGAATTTTCTAGAGAAGGAAGAAGCTACCGGGGGAGGACGATCTGGGAAATTTTCAATAGATTTACGGCAAGTCAAAATGAGGAGAATGGTTATACTCACAGCATATTGTTTTTATAAATGTAGTACAATTGCACAAGTCTTTAATCGTTATCTTTTTTTTTTTCTATCATAATATTATTCTTAACTTTTTCACTAATTAGTAAATTTTGTCTTTAACGGTGATTTTTTTTTTTTTTTTGATACCCAAGTATCCTAGCTTTCGCCGAACTATATCCTGGACCATCCATCACCGGTCCCTCAGTAATGGACGGAGGTAAACCGCGATATATGCCCAAGTTGACTAGGGTCCGTGCACTCTTTATACTCTTGGCCCCAAGGGAGCCTTCCTCCATGAATATTACATCATCAAGCTGCTCCACCCACAAATGAGTATTACATCACTCAGCTGCTTCATCCAGGATTCGAACTCCTCACCCTAAGGTTGTAAGCCCAGCAATGCCCATCCTTTTTCATCCTATGATTTTGTTATCACACATTAAAATAATGGACAAATATTTAATCGCAAATTTTTATTCCTTATGATTTTTGCTTATTCTAAAGTACGAGGAGCAAATAAGCTCATGTTTGGTATAGCTAAAAATCAACATTTTAATAAATTGCTTGACGAAGATTGAAAAGAGTTTTTTTTTTCTTTTTTTTTTTTGAGAAAATATGTTTTGAAATAGTAATTTTTTGGAGAATGTGTAATTAAAAAATAAAAAAGTAAGAAAAAAATTTGAGTTTATGAGCAAAATATTTTATTGTTTGAATGTGTGGTTGAAAATGAGTTTGAGATATTTTATTTTATTAATATTATTTTTTTTTTTTTTTGAGAAACGAGGCTTAATAAAATTTGATAAAATGTGTGAAAAAAAGTTTATAAAAGTTATAAATTTCACGAAATGTATTGTTAAAATTTATTTTTAACTTTGACTTTAATTTGTATTAGTTTTTTAAACTACACCTTATATAGGCTAAATCTTTTTGCTCCCTCATAAAGGAATTCTTGAAAAAAAATTGTTGTCAAGAACAAGACGTGTTAGTTAATTAAATGTTGAATATGAGAATGCAATGAAAAAATGTTGATGACATAAATTTGACAACGAGTAAAACTTATGGACCTATCATTTAATTAAAATGTGTAATAAATATATTTAGACAAATAGAATGGATAAGGTAAGTTGCAATTTAACACGTAATATTTACCAAATTATACCCCACAACCTTTGTCGTGATATTGCTTTGTGCCACCAACCTTGAAACGTGAGGTTTGAAATTCCTAATGTGGATTATCACTTGAACAAATTCGTAAATTTGAACGTTAAAATTGCACGAGACTTTTAATTGGTTTGGTTGAGAAAAAGTTAGAGTGGGTTGGTGCCATTCAACTTCAAATCAAGTGAAAGTTGTGTTCAATTTTAACATTATGAGGACTTGATTCACAAATCTAAATAGGATGAGGACTCAGGACTTCATGTTTGAAGGTTAGAGATACATAGCCACAATATGTAAAAAGTTGTGGAGCCGTGCCATAATTTTCCCAGAAATATATAGCCCATGTTTGACATCTATTCTCTTTCTCATTTTTTTTCTTTTTCTTCATTTCAACCACACATTCTTCCCATCAATCACTATTCCAGAATTATTATTTTTCAAAATGAGCGTCAAACACACCCATAATAACATAATATCCTAACTATTAATTATATAAGCAAGATTCCACAATGTTAATCTATTGTCACATTTAAATCCTTAACCAATTTCCCATCATATTGTTATCGTTGATCTTTCATTAATTAGCAGAACATATCCCTAACAACAGTTTCGTCCAAAACTCCAGTCAACGAACTTTAAAATGAGGGAAAATATTCAATTGCAAATTGTATCTTGGTCAAAAATCTGAGGAATAAAATAAATATTTTCCTAATAGAATTTCTTGACGATAATTGATGTCAGTAGCATATGTGCTAATTAACAAAATGTTGATGATAAGAATGTAGATAAAAAGTTAGAAATATAAATTAATGAGTAAATGTTATTTATTTTTACAATTAAAATATGGTACACTTCACTAAACATAATTTAATCCACCGTTACGTTATCTATATAAATTTACATAAATAGAAATAAAGAGAGCATTGTCTCAAAGGAGGTGCAAGGGAATGACAACCTCAAACCATCTCATGCACCGGATAATGGAAAATATTTCTTTTTTGCTATAAACGAGAAACATATTTATTAATAATTCATTCAGAAATGTTTTGCGAAAATTAGGTGTCATTAACTTTATTTAATTTGGATTAAAAAAAAAATTGAAAATTAGGCCTAGTCGACCTTCACTTTCTCATTTTTTTATACATTTAGTGTAACTTTGTTTTTTTGAATGTTATATTTATTATCTCATTTTCCTTCAGATAAATTTATATCATTTAAATCGAGAAATGTTTGTTGGCGAATTTTCCTTCTTTCTTTCTTCGTTAAAATATATATCTGACAATATCCTTTTAACGTTCAGTTTAGGTAAAAATTCGATCATTTATTCGTTGTTCAACGGATTGTGTTTCATGTTTTAATAATTGGATATTGAATCAAGAGGTTAACGTCCGCCTACACTAATTATTATCATAATGTAGTTTTGTTAAAAATATGTCCTTGTTTGGCCCTTATTATAATAAGATTTTTTAAAATAATGTATTTTGAAATAGTAGATTGATAGAGAATGTGTGGTTGAAAAAGAAGGAAAAGTTATTGATGTAATAAAAAATATTATTTTATTGAAGAATATGTGGTTGAATGAA
>CAIGRB010103722.1:4355-34285 GCA_903798255.1 Fraxinus quadrangulata | reverse complement strand
TCAGAGTTCTGAAAATCAAGAAAATGTGACTGGAGTTCCAGTCGTTGAAGAACGTGGAATTCTTCGTTGATCCACAAGAGATAGACGAATTCATAAAGTCGGGAGTTAATGTAGGAGCGCGCAATCTAGGAGGGCTTTGAAAACTACAGTTGGGAGTTGATGCAGAAGCATGCAATCCAGAAGAGCTGTGAAAATTACAGTCAGAAGGTCAGAAAGTACTAGTGGTAGTCGTGTCTGGCGAACTGTAAGTTCATAATTCGTTTATAGTGAATTTCTGACCGGCAAAGTATCCGAAGTTTTTACCCAATTGAGGTTTCTCCGTGATCATTTCTTGTGTTTGTTTATTACTTTCATAATTGCGATATTTCAACATAGGAAAAATTGAACTGTTTTATTAACCATTTAGACATAATTAATAGTGGCTTGTTGATAATTAATTATTAAGTTTTTAATTTAGCATAATCACCTATTCACCCCCTTTTAGGTGTAGTTTGGGTTGAACCTTGTTATATCACATCCCTTGATCCTTTTTAGGACCAAGAGACTCTTCTTTCTTCTTGTATTTGTTAGAGTGATCAACGTTGTCCATGGCATTGGTTTTTGAAGAGCCATCATAAGAACTTTCGCTCTTATCTCGTGCCCTTAATTCTTTCCCTTTGCGAAGATGTTTTTATATATGTTCCAAAGAAAAGTCTTCGAAATTGTGAAGAATCTTTTTTCGATATTCTTTCCAAGTCCTCGGAAATTTAGCAAGATTGCTCTCGCTTGGAAAGATTCGGAAGTTCAACATTCACCACTTTCAATTTATTGACAATGATTTGGAGTTCATGTACTTGACGCAACAAAGGAATGTTATCAAGCATTTTGAAATCAAAGTATTTAGAAATTAAAAATTTCTTGGTATTTTTCTCCTCAGCCTTATATTTGTTTTCAAGTGTATCCCAGATTTCCTTTGTCGAAGTGGTGTTGGTATAAAGATCATACAAGCGATCGAAAAGAGCATTAAGACTGTGATTGTCACAAGTCAACTCGTCCTCTTATCATTTATTTCTCTCAGCCCTTACTTCTTTAGAATCTTTATCGAACACTTCAATGATTGGTTCTAAACCTGGATCAAGCACGTAGAAGATCATTAATGCCATTATGAGGAATTTGAGTTTATCTTACTGCCAAATGAAGTTGGTTCCATCGAATCTATCCAAACGCATCAAATCTTGGTTCATCAATTCAATTTGATAGTTGCAAGCGTAGATTCCTTTTCCATCGTAGTAAGGAATATCGTTTGATATTGTTGGAAATATTACAACAATGGAGAAACAAGGATGAAGATCGAATCACTAAAGAAACGAATTAAATGGCAAGACTGAAACACATTTTAAGAACGTTGTCCTCAACAATACAATATTTAACTCCTCTCCAAATACTTTTAAGGGTTTTCGGCAAATAGTTGGAATGATTAATCAAGCCTTTTAAGGGGAACACCAAAGCACAAGTGTTTTTCCTATATGAACAAAATGAAAACTGAAGTTTGAATATGTAAAGGAAATTGTAATAATTTCTCAAAGATTGGATGGATTGAATTATGATTTCTTGTTTTTAGGGATGAATGCTATTCTCTCTATATAGTTTTCAATCATCCCATCATAAAATGGTTCCAGCCCTCCATGAAAAGGTTGAACTTTTCAACCAAAAGCCTCCAGAATTTAAATCTGAAAACCAGCCTAACTGCTATTTTTAACACCCATGTGGCCACATGGGCTATTTCCATGCGGTTTCACGGTGCAACCACTTTTGGCTCGAGTGAATTTTAAGAGTCTTATATAACCACGAGCTCCATTTTTCCATGTTAGTCGCATGGGCAAAATGCAATCCCCCCTATTTTTTGTTTTTTTCAATTCATTTCCAATTCATCCACGCACTTGGTCCATTTAAGGCCCAACTCCAAACATGATCTTGAACAATAAGAATATAACATCATATGTGGTGTATGAGATATACAATGTCTCGTGCACGTGCATATCATATGTGTGAACATGAAAGAAGTTGCCCTTCATGCAAGAGATAAAGAGAATAAAGAGATATGATTGTCAATACTTGAAAAGAACATTCAGAATGAGATGATAACAATGAGTTGAATGGAATCACTCTACATGTGTACTGTATTATTTGGTGTCCACAAAGATACACGTGTTAAGGGTAGGGTATTGGGGGTAGACACTTTTGGACGCTATCAGGAAGTTAGAGGTGGCAAACGAGCCGAGCGGCTCGTCGTCTCGGCCGCTCGGCTCGTTAAAAACGAGCCACGAGCCGCTCGACGAGCCCGAGCTGAGCAGGCTCGCTTGCTAGGCTAGCCGAGCCGGCTCGGCTCGTTTTTAAATGAGCCCGAGCTCGGCTCGTGCTTATATAGGCCAAGCCGGCTCGGCTCAGCCCATTGACATCCCTACAGGAAGTCTTACGGTGGCCCGATTACTACGAATAAGAACTAGTGAGTGTCATATACTGAGGTCAGAGTTATTTGGTGATTTATATGTTGGTGGATTTCTGAGTTGTTGTAGCGATTAGGACGAAATCAATGTGGAATCCTGAGTCGTTGTAGCAAATAGGATGGACACATTGTGGAATCAGAGTTGTTGTAGCCACTAGGATGGATACACAAACACTGACCATAACGCGTTTGTTATTGTTCGTATTAATATCAGGGCCCAAAAAATAAAAAGATGAATAAGTTAAGATATTGAGAAAAGATGGAAAATCATACACGTGTTCATACATAATTATACTTATTGAGTATTCACTCGTATAGTTTGTAATGTAAGTTTGACAATGCATATACTTACTAGAGGTTATGTCTAGTCTTAGACGATGTTGTATGTGACTATGGTTTAGTGGGTCTATTATTACAAAAATCCGAAAATGGTTATAACTTATTCTAAATTGCGCATTTAAACCATGTTTGATTTAGCTTAAAATCAAATTTTTAATAAATTTTAGCCCCCGTTTGCCCCATTATTTGAAATTTTAATTATTAGAATAATTTATTTATTTTTTAAATATGTGGTTAAAAAAAGTAGTTTTGGGATTACGTGTAATAATTATTATTTTAATGAAAAAATTATGATTGATAAGAAGAGAGAAAAATGAATTATAATTCTACTGAGGGCTAAACAGGGGATTAATAAAGCTGATGAATTGTGGGGTTACAAATTTGATAAAAGTAGTAGATTTCATAAAATATATAGTTCTAAAATATCCTACTTTTTTATCAATTAGGAGTTAATTAAATATTGATAAACAATATCAAAAGTATGGATTATTTCGAGAGTATCTATAATAAAGCAAGGTAAGGATCTCAAAGTCAAACACATGCTTTATGTATAATTGTACAATATTATTAAACGATTTGAAAACTATTTTCAGAATGACAATAAAGTTTTTTGATTCAACATTATTTTATTTTTTCATAGTTTTGGGGGTAAATTAGGTAAATGTATAGAAACCAGAGAAAAATTTTGGCTTTTGATATATGTGCTGGCTTATAAACTTGATTATTTTTGGTTAATAGAATGGATATCTATATATAATTTAGTGTAAATATGTTAGTTATAAATAAAAATCGCGACTTGGATACAATTAGTGCGAAGAAAGATGATTTAGAGCTTAATTAGAGTTGATTCTGGATTGCACGAGATTCATAAGAAGTAGTAATATAGAAATTGGAGGAGGTTCATAATGTTTCACAATTTAAATTCAACATTTGAAAAGTTTGGGGACTCAATTGTAAACTCTTGAAACTTAAAGCAGATCAATTATGGATAATTTGTTGAGGATGAGGATCAAAATATAGAGATTCAAAGATGAAGGATCCATGGTACAGATAAGAAGTGACTCAAAACTGAACCAAAAAAGAAATTTTGGAATCAACGTAAACACGGAAGCATACAATCGCAAGTGTGCTAGAATTGTCACCAGCAACTCAAAAGTATCTATCATGCTATCAAAGCGATATACATCTTGCGATCACACGTTGTTTCGACCAAAAAACCTGCTTTCCTAATTTTGTTCAACTTACGAGATTTGATCTAATTCTTGGAGTTATAAATACATACTTTCATCTATCATTAAAATGGAAGCTTTTAGGATACACTAGACATATATAATTCAAAGGGGGAAACCTAGGAGAAGAAAGACGTATTCTTTAAAAGCTTTAGTCTTTTAATAGAAAACACATAACCTTATACCAAATTTATACATCTTTGCTTGGACTTCGAAGGAGGAGATTCAAATAGATTGATCAAGGAGTGTTAAACTCGAGATTTCTAGATCGTCTTATATCTTCTTTTCACACTTCGCCCAGATTAATGGTCATTATTTTGAGAAAATTGAGTTTTGAATAGTGAATTTTTGGAGAATGTGTAATTAAAAAGTAGGAAAAAGTTTTAAACTACATGTATAATATTTTATTGTGTAAATGTGTATCTGAAAATGAGTATAAGAATTAAAGAGTTCTAAAATTATGGTTGTTAAAAAGAATCTTGAATTTTTGATAATGTTGTATCAATTCAATTTGTGCGTTTATAATCATATAATGCTTGGCTAATTATATAGATATTAGAATAACTACAAACTCTCTATTTTGATGTTTTCATAATAATTTTCACATTTTGACATATAACACGTCATAACAATCACTGTAAAGTCCGATAAGAAATATAAATATATCACTACGCTTTATATGATTTTATGAATGCTCTTGTGATTTAACGAATTTTCGTATATTTACATCTTTCATAGAGATATGTAGGGTCATTTGTGAGAATATATTTAATTTTACTCAATGGAGACTATTGAATAAAATAGAAACATTGATCTTCAAGTTTTACATTAATATGGAAGAATATGGGACTCGGGTCCTTATGCATGCCATTAATGGAGTTTCGAACACGAATTCCAATTAGTTAAATTAGTTGTAGATTTAATTAGCTATCCATCAAGTAAAACTAGTGTTAATTGGAAATCTAATTGAGTACTTAATCCTCATGGGAATAATAATTGGATTCATATCCACATTATTAACTATTACGATATCGCCACTTGAGAGACCTCAATGCAACAAGTTTTGACGACCTATACGGGGACCATAGATATTTAGTTAGATTGTAGTTAATTATGCTTTAGTTTGAAATTTATTTATTTATTTGTTGTGATTTTAATTTTAATTTTTCAACCGATCTACTTATTTTTCCCAATTTCATTGACAATGACAAAACACAAGCGAAAGACAAAACAATATGAGATGAGAGATCCTGAAATTCATGAAGACAATATGCCTTTAGGGGAGGACTGCATGCTAATTCCATCTTGAAGTAGAGAACTTTATCATGACTGAGCCAAAAGAATCACTAGCATTCAATGAAAATGAAAATAGCATGTCATCATTCGACTTTATTGTTTGCTCTAAAATTAGCATAGTAATTAAGATAATGAGGAGGTCGAAGTATTTATAGTTGAGTTTGAGTCGAGTGGTGTTCTCAAGTCATAGCTCTAGGTAGACGAGCACATGATCAAATAGTGCAGGTAGCACAATAAGATCCGATTTCGTCGATCTTCGCAGAGAGAATGACTTTTTGACCTGCAGGCTAGATTGCTACACAGGAAGGATAAACGGCATGAGCATTTGTGTTGACGAGATTTAATTGATGGTTAGAGAGAATCTAGAATGCATGCCTCCACCTACTTCGCCATCCTCTTGAGACCCTTAAGGCCCAAGGATGATAATGTCATTTCAATCACCACGGTCAGATTCATATCAAGAGAGTCTTTTGTTCCATTCTTCGCCTTATACTTGCATATTTATAGTTATACTTTTAGACATTGAATGCAATGTCTATTATGTGCTTTTTTTTTAGCTGCTTATATTGTTTTTCATGCTTGTTTGTGTGTTAAAAATGAAAAACTCGGGAAAAAAAAAATTAGAAAATGAGTTCTTTTCGATTTTATTATTTATTTAGTATACTTGTTTGGGGTCAAAAAGCCTTGCCGGCTTTGATGCATGTATTTGAAACCATGTTTTGAGTTATGAATTGCAGAAAAGTTATATGTTCGATTAATTTATGCTTATCTAGTGAATCTTCATGTTCTTTGCACACAAAATTTATATTTTGCATCAAGAAGGAGTAATTTGATTCATATGATTGAATATGTTGAAAATAGTTAACCTTCGATGCTAAACTGAAACAACCACAACATTATACATCCGTGAACCAATTTTAGTATAGTTTGAGTGTGATTGAACCGTTGTAAGGACATATTGAGATAAATACGGATTCTAGTGTGCAAAATTTTGTGTAAATTGTCTAAGGTAAATAAAATGAAAATCTTAAGCTAGATGTCTATCTTTGGAATGAGTGTTTAATGAAGGGCATTGCAATAATCATTATATAAAAAATGAAAACTACCATGATTTATGAGTGAAAGCTACCTTATAAAAGATCTCAATGAAGACAACTAATTGAAAATCCCAAAAAGAAAAACTCAAAAAATGATCAAATTAGTGCATGAAATAGGATACGCACATCAAATATGAAAAAATAGGTGCATGAAATAGAAGACACACTTAATCAAGTTGAGCCTTAGGGTATTTGTTGAGATGTTAAATTACAATTAGTGAAATTTATCTATTAGAGAAGGTGAGGATTATTATATAACTTTAAACTTAAATCACATTTTGGGAGAAGAGTTAAAAGAACAAGTTTGGATGTGCGTATCTTGCAAGACGAAAGGATATATTAACCATTGAGGGTCATGATTTGATTTAATTTATGTATTTACGGTGCTTAACATGAGTCTTCACACACACACACACACACACACACACAACAGTTTACATTGAATAAATAGAAATTGATTTTAGCAATGTGATTTTAAAGTAGTTCATAAGTTTGAAGAAAAATTCCAATCCTGAGATTAACGGCAAGTTATCTAACCAAATTTTGTTAAATTTTGCCTTTAAGTTAGGCTACATTTTGTTTGAGGGCAAACAAATGTTTAAATTTGGGATGTTTGATAAGTATATTTAGTATACTTATCTATGTCATTAAATTAGAATAATTTCTATTGATTTTGATGAATTATAGCTTCATTTTTGTGTAAATTGTATTAATGGTAAAATTCGATGCAAAAAAGGTGAAATTGAAGAAAATGTATGAAATTTGAGCGATAAATAAGAAATTTCAAAATTCGGAGAACAAAATGGAAGCTTTAAAAAATTCATTCGAACCACTTAATGATGGTTGCGAATTGAAAACTAATGACTGAAATTGTGCCAGACCTATGCGCACACGTGTCAAATTGTGGATAGACGGGCCGCCGATTTTCTTATTTTATTGCATCTCTTTATGATAACAAAGTTTGGCCACTATACAGGGGCAGACCCACATTTGGATTTTTTTTATATAAAAATTGTGTAATTACTCTATACCTAACCCTGCCGGCCAGTGCACTAACTTCAAGCCCAATTTCCATATCTCCAAGTATCCAATCCAAACCCATTTATGATGGCAACTTACAAAAATATCCTTTAAATTAGGGACATTTTGAAAAATCATATGAAAAGTATTTCGGAAGTAAAAAATAATGTGTTACTTTTTTTATTAAAAAGTGACACAATGTCGATTTTTAAGTTAAGTATTACTTTTTTTATTAAAAATGATATACAATCTCGCTTTTATTAAAAAGTGATATTTGTTACTAAAAAAAGTAACAAAAATTTTAAGAAAGTAATAGGAAAAAAGTAATAAACATTATAAAAAAGGCACAAAAATTCCAAAAAGTGATAAACATTCAAAAATTCGCAAAACACTAATTAAAATCTTAGAATCAGTTTAATAAAGTGACATGAATTTAAAAAGTGACGATTAAAAAAAAGTGACAAAACACCAATCAAAACTTTGGAATCAATTCAATAAAGTGAAGAAATAGCAACAAAAAAAAAATAACTCAAAAAAATGACTAACACTCAAAAAAGTGACGAAACACCTATCACTTTTTTGGGTGAATTGTATCACTTTCTAATAAAAAGTTAAGTGTAAAGTTACTTTTAATATCACTTTTTAATTAAAAAAATGACATAAAAAGGTGATAGAAAAAAATGACAAACACTAAAAAAGTCACATGAATTCAAAAAAAAAGTGACAAATATAAATAAAAAAAAAAACTGCAAACATTCGAAAAAATGACAAAACACCAACCGAAAACAAAACATTTTTAGCAAGTTTGGTTGAAGCCATTTTATATAAACGAAAGAAAGTATGGCTCTCAAGACCAATAAATTAATAATAACACAGAAACTTGGGGATAAGTCCTTAAACACTTAGACGTGGTTTAGCATTCCTCAGTAACCAACTAAGCAGCAGAGCCTCCAGTCTAGTGCAACTTAGAGTTAGCATCAATCTCATATCATCCTCCATTTCCAATTGTAAAAAATAAATTCAAAAAGTAAACTTTTTCTTCCTTTAGATCATATGCAAGAAACAGGAAGAGGAAATGGAGAGAGGTTGTAAATGCTTAGGGAAAAAAAAGAAAAAATCAGATAATAGGGACAAAAAGACCTACCAAACCATGAACTCCAATTTTGATCTCTCATCAACAAGTCATTCCCAATTATTTCCCAAAACTCCATCACTTTGTCTTTCTTTCCATGCTCTCTATATCCGAATACAAAAAAAATGTATACACAAAACTCAATTGCTAGAAATCATAAAAGGAACAATAATTCCAAATAAAATACTCAAATTAATCACGACAAAATACTCAAATCAACCCAACACCAAAAACGCATGAACCATTACATATAGTCATATATGAGATCATATAAAGATTATGAAGGTGAAAGAACACATGCAGCCTGTGCACTGAGTATTGATTTTAGCAATCCAGATTAGAAGTCCAACTACGAGGAAGACATTAAGGCACATTTCAACTTTTCATTGAAGTTTCAACTAACAAGAATTCGACAAAAGACATGGTAAGAAATTTGACAAAAGCAATGAATTCCAAAACAAAACATTAACATAAAAAGAGCGAGGCAAACATTGCATCCACAAGTGAGGTATTTATGAGCCCTGGTACAACTATAGTAACACAGGCGTTATCCTTTGCCCACTCACAAGCCAAACTCTTCGTCAATTGATTCATTGAACAATAAATATATTTAAACATATTGTGAAATTGATTTAATCATACCACGATAATTTTCAATGTTTTGAATAACTATCCCTTTGACGCAGAATAGACATAACAGTAGTCAATATGTATGTCTAACATTGATTACTGATGTTTAATGTTTCTTCTCGATCAACTGGGGAATTGCCACACTGCAAATGTTTCAATATAGTGGATGACTAAAAATTAAATTCAGAACAAATCAAGATACAAGAGAAGCTGAGCATGCATGAGCAGATTGAAAATATTACACTTCATTCTCAATTCCAAGTAATGGCTTTCTCTAACCTGGTGATTTAGAATTGTTTATGAAATTAATTGTTGTTTATTATGAATTTAATGTTTTTTTTAATGAAAAATGAAATATGGTATTTATTTATTTATTGAATTTGATTTTTAACAATCATGGAGAAATATTTTAAATGAAAATCTGTATTTTTCGAGTAGAGAGAAAAATATTGTTAAAACGAGTGTTCAAGATAAAGTAGATGTTAGGGAAGAATCATATATTGGAAGTAAAAGAGATATTCATGATAAAATTGATTTAGTACAATTTTCTTCAAATCTTGGATTAAGAACTCCAATTTTGAATTATAATGTAAGTGTTCAAGATGAAATTTGAATAGCATATGTACAAAGAGGTCCATGTTAGCCTCGAAATCATTTGTGTCCACATAAAGAATTTGGTGATTCATCGTTGAGGCGATTTAAATCTTCTTGGTTTAATGACTTTTGTGATTGGTTGGAATGCATCACACCAAAAGATGATCTATTTTGCTTTTATTGTTATATTTTCAAACCAAATAGTGAAGAATATGGCGGTGGTGATTATTTTGTTGATGGATGATTCTCAAATTGGAAAAAAAAAAAAGGAAGGCTTCGACTCATGTTGGGAAAAGTGGAAGTGCACATAACCAATCGTGAATTAAGTATGAGGCTTTTGTAAATCAGAACAAATTGTTGAGACTACTATCTTTAAGAAATCAAAAAGAACAAAAGATGAATATCGGATTTTTCTGAATGCATCAATTGATTGTGCTCGATTACTTCTACTATAAGGGCTTTCATTTCCTAGAAATGACAAATATGACGATTCAAGAAATTAAGAGAATTTTCTTGAACTATTGCAGTGGTTATGTGATCATAATAATGAGAATAAGGTTTCTTTGAAGAATGCTCACAAAAATCTTCAGTTAACATCACCTAAAATTCAAAAGGATATTGTGAGTATTATTGCATTTAAAACTCTCGATGTTATTATGAAGGATATTGGTGATCGGTTGTTTTTCCATTCTTGTTGATGAATCTCGTGATGTTTCGGTGAAGGAGAAAATGTCAATTGTCTTATGTTATGTGAACAAGAAAGGATAAGTAATGGAACGTTTTATCGGTGTCGAATATGTGTCTAGTACCACAACTCTCTCACTTAAGGATGTTAGTGATAACTTATTCTCTAGATTTAACTTAAATATATCTAATTTAAAAGGTCAATGTTATGATGGTGCGAGTAATATGCGAGGTGAGTACAATGGTCTCAAAACTAAAAGAGAATTCTAGTGCCTTCTATATTCATTGTTTTACTCATCAGCTGCAACTAGCTTTTGTAGCTGTAGTAAACAAGCATGCAAATATTGAAACATTATTTACTTTAGTGAATAAAGTGGTGAAAGTTGTTGGAGGATCGGATAAGCGGTGCGATCTTCTTTGAGAGAAAAAGAGGCTTGAAGTTGTTGAATCATTAAATCTTGGTGAAATCTCAAGTGGAAAGGACCTTAATCAAAAAATTACTCATAAGCAACCTAGGGATACTCATTGGTGCTCTTACTATAGTTCATTACTTAACTTGATTCTCATGTCTTCTGTTATAGTTGATGTCATTGAAATAATTGTCACTCATAATGCTAGTTGTGGAAAGCAAGGTGAAGCGCATATTTTGTTGAGATTTATGTTGACATTTGATTTTGTATTCGGTACATCTCATGAAAAATGTATCGAGTATTTTAGATGAATTGTCAAAATCATTACAAAAGAGAGATCAATATATTGTCAATGCTATGAAATTAGTGAAAATATGTAAAGAGCGACTTCAAGAATCAAGGGACAATGAATGGTAATAATGTTTAAGAATGGTTTCTTATTTTTTGCGAAAGGTATGACATTGATGTTTCCAACATGGATAATATGTCTATACCTCTAGGTTGTTCTCAGCATAGCACTCAAGAAAAGACAAATATACATCATTTTCATGTGGATTTTTTCTATGATGTCATCGATATGCAAATTCAAAGTTAAATGATCGTTTCTCCGAGGTAAATAGCGACTTACTTCTTTGTGTTGCATGCTTATGTCCGGATAATTCATTTCGTGCTTTCAACAATGACAAGTGAATTCAATCGTGTAAGAATTATCCCAATGATCTTAAACCAATAAAGATATTGGCACTTGAAGAGCGAATTCAAACATATATTATTCATATGCGCATTCACGAAGATTTTGAAGGGTTACGAGGCATTAATGATCTTGCAGAAAAGTTGGTTGTAACGGAACAAAAATGAAGTCTACCCATTAGTTTACAGGCTTGTAACATTGGTGTTAATTTTTCCGGTTGCTATCGCTACGGCAGAGAGTATTTTATGCAATAAAGATTGTCAAGAATCAACTACGTAATTGAATAGAAGATCAATGGTTAAGTGATAGTTTGGTTGCATATATTGAGAACGATGTACTCAACATATTAATAATAATGTAATTATATGACGTTTTCAGATTATGAAAATACGTAGGTTACAGTTGTAGTAGGATATTAACTTATTTTCGTTAATAATATGTTTAAAAAAATTACATTTTAATATTTGACTCCACAATACAAAACGTTTGAGTTCGTCTATACCACTATACAACCTAATGCTTGAGGAAAGGAACACGCCATATAACCATATCATATTCTATCATAGAGAACACATCTAGCTACGGAAAAAAGGCAAATAAACATCAGGGATTGAAGATTCAAAGCACGGGATTCAAGATCAAGAACATGAGATTGATTTTCTATCAAACTTCTTGTATTCTTCTACTTTTAGAGTGATGTATCTTCAATTATTTTGTGTAATTTAAATAAAAGTATGATAGGCTAAATTATTCCTTGTATTGGATAAAGATGAAACAATTGGTCAACTATTTTAATTCAAAGACTAGTATTTTTAGTATATTTATGAGTTTTTATTAATCTTTTATGAATCTTTCGTTATTTTATTGTTTGATCACCAATTAGATAACAAGTTGCTTATTATAGTATTGAAAGATTTGCAATAAGTTAGAACATTGAAAGGAACACGGCCTATAAATGTTAGGAATACCATGTATGTCGTGTGCAATCATCTATGTAATCGTGTGCTTAATGCATTACTTTATATATGAATTCGAAATAAGAATATGATCAGGTCGTGCTTAAGATATATTTAATTTGCCATCAAAGAGATAGTTAGATAATAATGGATTATCGATTGTCATCAACACACAAATCACACTAAATTACAATGGTCAAGAATTGAAAATAGAAAAACAATAGGTGGAATCGAAAGTTCAATACATTCATCTCATATATTAATTCAAGCCAAAGAATTTACATAATCCATAGTTTTGTCTCAATCTTCTTGAATGTATTCAAAATCGTTACACGACATGATGTATCTTTTACAATTTAAATTCAAATTGACAAAAGTTTATTTAGAAGTGCAAAGGCAAATCACATTTGTTTTAACCAGTTTTTGTCATGTCGAACCAACCCAAACTGATCTCTCTTTTTTACTTTTTATCTTCAAAACACGAACTAATAATTAAAATAGAAAAACTAAAAAAGAAATCTAATTGCTATTTTGGAATCACTTGGCAAAGTATAATTGCATTTTGTGTGTTTGAGAGAGAGAGAGAGAGAGAGAGAGAGAGAACCATGAAGTTCATCCAAAATTATTGGCAAGGAACCAAAGATAATGGAGAAATTAAAGGAAGACCGCAATAAGAAAACCTCCCTCGGTGAACGCTGATTGCTGGAAATGCCCAAAAATTCTAACCACTTCTCTTATGTATAAGAATGTTCCCAACCCTTTTTAACACTAGAAATATCACTTGCTAGAGATAGGAAAATTTCAAAAATGGCTAGGCTAAATCTCTTGTTTTTTACACTAATATCATGCCTTTCAACACTGTCAATGGTCCATTCTGAGGACCCTTATTTGTTTTTCACATGGAACATTACTTATGGCAATCTCTCTCCCTTGGGAATACCTACACCAGTCATTCTCATTAATGGTCAATTTCCGGGGCCAGAAATCAACTGCACTTCAAACAATAACATTGTTATCAATGTGTTTAATCACCTCGATGAGCCATTTCTTTTCACCTGGAATGGGATTCAGCAGAGGAAGAATTCTTGGCAAGAAGGGACTCCGGGCACGACTTGTCCAATCCCACCCGGTGCAAATTTTACGTACCATTTCCAGGTCAAAGATCAGATAGGTAGCTACTTTTACTACCCCACCACCTCGATGCACCGTGGTGCAGGTGGCTATGGAATGCTCAAGGTCCATAGTCGGGATCTTATCCCCGTGCCATTCGATAGACCAGAGGCTGAATACGCTGTTTTAGCAGGTGATTGGTACAGAAAGGACCATGCTACCTTAAAGAGGTTGTTAGACAGCGGGAGGACTCTTGGTAGGCCGGACGGTGTTATCATCAATGGTAAGCAAGGGAAGGGGGATGGAACAGATACGCCTATGTTCACTATGATCCCTGGAAAGACTTATAGATACAGAATCTGTAATGTCGGGATGAAAAACTCCATCAATGTCAGAATTCAAGGCCACCCATTGAAACTGGTAGAGATTGAGGGGTCTCACACTGTTCAGAATGTGTATGATTCCCTTGACGTGCATTTGGGGCAGTGCTATTCATTCCTGGTGACTGCTAATCAAAAACCAAAGGACTATTACTTTGTGGTTTCTACACGGTTCACCAAAAACGTCCTCAGCACCACTGCCACCATCCGATACGAAGGTGGCAATGGCCCTGCCTCCTCTGCGTTGCCCAAGGCACCGGTTGGGTGGGCCTGGTCCCTCAATCAGTTCCGTTCCTTCCGCTGGAACCTGACAGCAAGTGCAGCCAGGCCTAATCCTCAGGGCTCCTACCACTATGGCCGGATTAACATTACACGCACAATCAAGTTGGTCAATTCAGTTGGCACCGCTGATGGCAAGCTTCGATATGCTGTCAATGGCGTATCGCACAAAGATCCAGAAACTCCATTGAAGCTGGCTGAATTCTTTGGGGTGGCAGAAAAAGTGTTCATATATGACACTATTGGGGATGAACCACCTGCAAAAACAAGTGATAAGATCACAGTTGCACCCATTGTGCTCAACGCCACTTTCCGCAACTTCGTTGAGATCATATTCGAGAATCATGAGAAGAGTGTCCAATCATGGCATTTGGCTGGATATTCCTTCTTCGCTGTAGCGTAAGCAAATTTCATTACAGTATTCAATTTCTTCAGATTAACCTCATCATATATGCATTTCTAAGTAGAAATTAATGTGAACATTTGCTACTACAGCGCACTAACTCCTGAAAATATGAGGCAACCTAAGGGCTCTTACATTAAAATTTCAAAATGAAAGAATTTTCTTTTTCTTCCCATATAGATCCTACACTAGAGCCATGTTTGATATGCCAAACTAGACAAGACTAGACAATACAATGACATGAATTAAGCTCCTTTTTCTTCATTAGTACTTCCAGTGTTGTCCAATCCCCCTTATCACATGCACACGCATGAACATAAACACTAATGCAATGCATGGATGCAACAGGATTGAACCAGGCAGATGGACACCAGATAAGAGGAAGAATTACAATCTTTTGGATGCAATAAGTAGGAACACAATCCATGTATATCCAAAGAGCTGGGCAGCCATTATGACTACACTAGACAATGCTGGAATGTGGAGCTTAAGATCACCGACTCTTGAAAGGCAGTATTTGGGGCAGCAGCTATACATCAGTGTACTCTCCCCAGAGCGCTCTCTTCGTGATGAATACGACATTCCTGACAATATTCCGTTGTGCGGAATTGTCAAGGGTTTGCCTATGCCAAAACCCTACACTACATGATTCAGCTTTTGAAGTTGCGCAAAGTTCTTACAGACTTAAAGTGAAAGCATTAACGGAGGGCATATTCATGCCCGTTGGAGAAGGAAAGAGAGAGATTTAATAGCCACCTAACTTAAAAGAGAGAGAGAAAAAGAGGAAGAGAAGAAGATTATCTGCCAATGAGATTTTGCACAGCCACGGTTTTTTGTTAACGGTAGAATTTGTGTTTTTAGTTTTAAGTTATGTAATTTATTTTCAAGTCCATTGAATCAAAACAAATACAAATGGTTTCAATGTGTAACGTGTGTGGTATATCTGCTCCTATATCGTCTTAGTTGTACTAGTAAATGTAGTTGATGGAACATAAGAATAATTTGTGATTTACGAAATAAGGTACAATAAGCATATGCACGATAAACAATTCGTTAACTTCAGATGGATTGTGAGAGAAAAAACAATCGACTTCAACTCAGAACCCAGTGAAAATTGCGGGATAACATATTTCCCACATTTTTTAAATTGTGGATTAAGTTATCTTGGAAATACTTGTTCAGCATATTCGTCAAGTGAATAGGCTAACTCGAATCCGTAATATATTATTCGACTTGGGGTTGCGTTACTTCCCAGTGAACAAGCTATCATGAACCTAATACCTCTACTCAATTGAGCAGAGTTACCTTGTTCAATATATTTCCTAAATGAGCAAACATACACAACCCTCAGTACCTCTCTACTAAACTAGGAATCACCTTCGTTAGCTCATATTCCAAGTGAATAAGCTTACTCCTCTTCAAGACCATAAATCTCAACTTTAGTACGTAATCTAATTCAAGAAAGTTCACAGATGTGAAGAGCTATAAAATTTGACTAATTGAATGACACATTTCAACAAGATAAGCAAACATTCAAACTATCACAGTAGTTTATTAAAAACTTATAAACACTTTATACCTGGAATATTTTCCCTTTCAAGCTGAACTTCAGATAAGTGAATTCTCTGTATTTATTAGGGGCTATTGAACACAGTATCTTTCTATAGCCAAATAATTGTAATTTGCTCTATCTTGATAAGTAAGATAAGTATAATCAATGTGTAGAGTATTGGACAGGGGAATGATGCAACGAAGGACTGGGCAAGTGATGCACTGGATTTTACTCTCCTGTTTAAATATCATTACAGGAATTATGGTGCATTTGTATGCACATGTTATGGAAAATGAGAACTCAACAGATATTGCATCTCAACTACCTTTTTCTTCTTAATAACATAATGTTGCAGGATAAGCATATGGAAAGACAGTATCAGTTAACTAGGAACGGGCAGAGGAAACTTCGTCGTTCTGACCTAAAACTGTTTTCACCTCTGGAATGTTCAGCGATGAACCTACTTGGACTGTTGGCTCCAAAGTTGGAATGATAGGAGGTCTTCTCCTTCTTGTAACTGTCATATTCAAACCCTTGGTTGTGTGAATTGTTGCTCCTGTAGTCATTTCAACCTGTAAAGTAGTTGTTATACATTAGAGAACTGTCATCTTTAAGGTAAATGAATCCAGAACCTTGGATCTCAAGAGTTAAATTAGAACTTTGGAGCCTAAATCATTCGAAGTCTTTAGGTTCAATAGAACTAAGATAAAATACATAGAATACCCTTTTAATCATTGCAGAAACAAGAATGAGATGGGAAAAAATGAACCCCACCTATAAGTGAGAGTGCATGTTGAAGACAAGATTTATACGATTAACATGGACATCTCTAATAGACTGAAGTGACCACATAGCATCTTGTTGTCCCAAAGGATAATTGTAGGTATGATTGAAAAGTGTGTTTGATGCTCTTAATCGTGCTTCTAAACTTTATTTATATTTATAAAATGAGCGAATATCTACTTAATTTAATGTAAATGTTGTCATAGTATATAAAACCCGGACTTGGAAGTACTTGGAGCAACAGACTAAAAGTTGCAGGGGTGAATGCAATTTGGAAACCGCAGTCCACCCATTGGTTGTTTGCCACGGTTAGAGTGCAATGTGATGACCATGGTTTATCAACATGGCATGGGCTTTGCCGCGACCCAACAAGAATTTTATGTTTATAATATACATTTAATCAGTGGGTAATTTGGTCCTCTTGAAAGACAACATTCAAGGTGGTTTGGGTACTATATAAAGACATATTTTAGTTCAAATTAAAAGGGAGATAATAGAGGATCAAAGGAGAATATACAAGAGAATAGAGGACTTCTACAAGAAGAAGGTGAATTCTTGGTGCAAGATTTTCGTCTTTTTTTCGTTTTTCTTTTTAAACCCAGTGGAGTATTCCAATGCCTTTTTGTATTTTTCTTCCTTTGTGATGTGTAACTAAACCATTAGTTGAGACGAACAATGTAACCTAAATTTGAATCTTTAATTTCATATCTCAAGATTTGCATAGTTAATTGATTTATGTGTTGATTTTACTTCTTTTCTTCGTGTTGGAATTTCTTGACCATAATTCATGATTTGTGGGTTGTAACAAGTCGAGAGGTAAGTAATAAATTTAGACCATATGGTAAAATCCAACAATTGAGTAAAAGATAGAGATATACTTTTATTATTGTTGCGGCATTGAGTTGAGTTTCTTATATGATTAAATGTGTTTAGTTGAGGTTTATTCAGATTAACATAAAGATATAGAAAATCGACTCAACAAGGTAGGATTGTATTGAAATAGAGAGAGAGGTAAATTAATTTTATTAGTGAATTCGACCAAGTACAACTTCAGAAATAAAAATTGAAAGGCAAGATTTAGGGTAATAACTACAGTAAATTATGAGTTTCAATGCTTTAACCATCAGTTTTGATCATTTAATTGCTCTTATTTTCCTTAGTTAATATTAGTTTAATCAAAACTTTGCTGGATACATTGTTTTCGTCAAATAAGAAGTATGGTTATTTAAATCGATATTTGAAAATTAGTCTCCATGGAATGATAATCCGAACTCCTTAGGTCTACTTTACTACTTGCTTAATTGATATCGTACACTTACGATTATCACACAACAATGATTATTAATAAGGAATGACTTGAATAGGGTGTCTAGGGGAAGGAAATTTTTTTTACTACAGCATTAGAAGTGCTACATTTAATCATATAGGACCATCTATGCATTGTAGTACTGAGTGTCAGGTTTGGTCTTTTAAAAGATAAAATGTCTATAAGATGATGATAGTGTAAAAGAGTATGCATGTATGAGTTTATTACAACAGATGAAATAAGATACAAAAATTTATTCCAACAAGTGGAGGTGTCACACCAATTTTGAGCATGAATTAAAAAGAATGTTGACTTAGATTGATAGGGGCAAATCTCAAAGGTGTAGATTTAAAGAAGCTCTCGCTTAGAAGAGCGATGTGATCCCGTAAAATAGTTTAAAAGAGGGAGAGGTAAATCCAGTAAAACTAAAATGTCTTAATTTGGTCGCAAATATTTGATTTCATTGGATTGCTTCGATAGATATAGACATGGATTAATTGGAGTCGTGAAAAATAACTCATAGTTGACCTCAAATTAATCGAGAAGAAAGCTTAGGTTATTGCTGTTGAATTTGAGTAGTTGAGAATATTGTTAACTAATTAGTCATGAAAATAACATTAATCCCTTGTTTGGCCCCCATTATTTGAGATTTTAATTTTTGGAATTGTTTTTTTTTTTTTTTTAGAATGGGTGATTGAAAAAGAAGTAAAAGTTTTCTGTTTACGTGTAATATTATTATATTGGAGAAATGAAAAGAAGATAAAGAAAAATGTATTAAAATTGTAATGGGGCCAAACGGGGCCTAACATTAACCAGTTGCTTACAGGAGGTGCTCCAAGGGCCATTTGGAAGTCAAATCTACGAACAAGCATTGCCACTGCTCCGACTGTCTGAAAATTAGAAAATAACAGGTTGGCATTTCATGTAACAAATAGATAGCTATTTTCACCTGACCCAAACACATTTTCGATAAAATCAGAAACTTTCTGTCAATATTTTGCAGATCAGTGGAGTATATCAGCACTTGGACAAAGAATTATAAAAATTCCATCTAAAATATTTACCTCGAATGTAGCAAACATGTCTCCAATACATTTTCTTGGTCCTCCACCGAAAGGAAGGTATCTGTAACAGCAAGATTAATGTAGAGTACTTTGTGAGCTTATACAGCAATGGGGGAGAAAATGATGGCCACAACACACAGCTATCAGAAGGAAAATAACATTAAGTAAACGGTAGTTGAGTCCTTGTGTTTTGGCAAGTTGCAAATCTGTTCCTAGAGTGTTTCAGACACTGTAACTGCAGGCTTATTATATTAAATGGGGTGCTCTACACTTTAAAGCAAATGGAATAGGGGAATTAACTATTATGAGCCAAATTTAAGGCTGTTTACTAGCAACTTGAATGCATACATCCACATATGCAACAAAAATTACCAAAGAATATTTGATTCCAGATCAAAGATATACGTCAAGAACTAAAGCTGGAAGTGACTCTCAGCAGTTTTCGCAAAAGAGGATTTGATAATTCTTTTAACTAATGTTAGAACACCAGTAAGATTGCTATAGTTTTTGGTTTATTGTCTGTAGTTGACTATGATCTCAAAGGACACGTATAAATCACTGATATTAGATGTTTTAGTTATAACAGTCACTATTTATGTGTCAAACTTAATTTCTAGAAAACGAATGGATAATTTAAGTAAATTACAAGATATATTAAATCTTCCCTCTTAACGACTTTCTTACGAAGGTGGGGTACTTTACGTAATTGGTTGTATATTAGCTCATGCCTTAAAGATATCGTGTAATAGTTTCAAGTGAAACATTAGGAACTGAAGTTAGTATCCGTTTTTCCAGAAGTGAGGAGGGGAAATATTGAATGTAAGCTCTAGTAACTGGAAATTTAGAATATGAGACCTGAAATTCTGGTTTGTCTCATTTGGATTAGGTCCATCAAGAGGCCATCTTTCAGGATTGAATTTGTCAGGGTCTTCCCAATGGTTAGGACTTCGATGCAAATTCCACACAGAGATAAAAATATCTTCACCCCTGCCAAAACAAAAAAAATAACTGTGAAGAGGTTTATTTATCTTATTACAAAGAAGCAAGAAAATAAGACAGCTATATCCAGCTACAACTTATCACTTGTCCATTGGATGGTTCAATTCCTTTTTAATCAGTTGCAGATGAATGTCACTTCCAAACAAGCTAATTATTCATCTTCTCAATTTAAATCTAATTAAAAAAAACAGTTACATCAGATAAGAGCCAACTCTAGAGTAAGAAGTATAAGCTAACGATATATTCCCAATCAGGCAGCATTTATGCCCTCTAATTTCTGAGTAGGTCCAGTTTGAAGAGCAAACTGTGGTATAACCTTGATGACTTGTGTCTTCCTGAATAACTTACGAAAAGTGACTATTACACTGAATAAGAAATTTTTCTTGTCCAAGAAACAAGTACAATTCTTGAATTCAAATTTCCTAATAATCGTCAGACTGCCTAAACATTAACAGTTCATAGAATAAACACAAGCTAATACCGAATTTTGCTATCTAACCAGGGATTTGATAATGACTTTTTGATCAACCGAACCTTTTGGAAAGCCTAAGCATTACTGATACTGCATTAAGAAGTAACCTTGAACCCTCGCCATCTTCTAATTATAATTCTTCCAGCATTTCTAGTGATTTTGGAAACCTGAGCAGAGGGTCCTTACCTTTATTAATCTATTTTGAACGTCAGTCAGTTAGGTAGCTCTTAAGGTTTTTATATTCGGTGGAAGGTAAATCCCTATTTTCTCCTAAACACAATATCAAAGAAATCCACTGAATATTCCTTCTCTGTTTCCCACCTGACACAGCTCAACAAGCAGCCTACTTTTATTAAATATTCGTCAGCGTCTTGCTAATCATATTTACTGGTCATTGTAAAAAATTTCAGCCATACCAGGCCAGTGGAGAAACAGATGAAAAATTTGCCACCTGACTTGAATCTTCACATTGCTGCTAAAGCATGTTAAGCTTCATATGGCCCAGAGGAAACCAAAAGACTCACAAAGTTTCTGGCATGCATGGCATCCTTTAATCTATTTTATGAAATTGGACAAGACAGTTGGCCAGTAATTACTGGAAATCTCTGAGTAAAGCACTGTTCTGAAGATGGATGCTCAAACTCTGAGACGAAGTCTTTTAAAACACTTTAGCGGCATCACAAGTTTTCATTCTTTAACAGGTGTAATACGCAGAACTTCACAAACTAATATCATTCTCGCACTGAAAATATGTATTTTATTTGTGCTCTGTTTAAACACAAATTTGTCTTGCATCCAGGTTCAAGATTGAACTAGACATGCATAAACAAGAAGAAAAAAATTGACCATTGTCCTGACAGGTCATTATTCTACTACAGCGAGGTTATATCCAACTTAATTGGCAAACCCCAATATATAGTTACAGTTTTAAGTTTTATATGATAAACAAAGAGAAGGAAAAAAAAAAACTCATCATCGGTATTTCTGTGTGTTTTAAGCATGGGCACAATTTTATCATACATCAAACTGTTCGACAGATATATGCATGCATAAGTTAAATGTCATGGCTGTTTTTGTATACTTTGACTTTAACCTTTTAATAGGGTACTCTCCAAGTAAGTCATCCTCCATAGAACGGCGAATTAGAACAGGTGGCTGCGGATAGAGTCTCAAAGACTGTAAAGTGGGAAAACAATAAGTTAACCATAAAGATGTTAGACCTGCGGAATTTACAGGAAAAGTTCTATTTAGATTGCAGAGTTACTTTTTCTCACTTCATTAATTACTCGAGTTGTATATTTGAGCTTCTTCATGTCTTCAATGGTTGGAAACCGATCGCCTAGAACTGAATCAACCTAAAATAGTAGTAATTACCTTTATCACATCCAGATAAAGAATAACGTATCAATGTTATGGAAATGAAAATAGCTTCAACCCACCTCATTTTGAAGCTTGGACATGACACTAGGTTCCTGCAAGTTGATAGAACAAAACAGAAAGCAATATCCTTAGGCCAAACTCTGAAAATGTAAATATTAGATATGTACATACCAAAAGCATCACATACATGCACATACATTAATGAATATGCAAGTAGACAGTGACAATAGGTATATTGATGTATGGACGGATGGATGAATAAATATATGTCCATACAGAAAGATTCCACAGTGTCAGCCCTGGCTCCTGAATAAACCTCCTTTTTATGGACTATTGCCAACATAAATCATTAAAAGATAGGTCTAGTAGTTAACATTACATATTTAATAATATTATTACAGATATTCTATGCATTCGTTTCAAGGGAAATTTCATCAATTATATATAGAAGAAATTTTTCAAAAAATACCTTCACAAGAAGATAAAAGGTCCACGTCAGCACTGCAGCAGATGTTTCATGTCCAGCTATAAGCATTGTCATCAGATCATCACGGAGTTGTTTGCTTGAGACCTACAAATTTCTGCATGAGCACCTTTCCAGCAAATTCATTTCACAATAACTGATATCCAAAAGATATAATTGATTCCATACATCATCCCCAGATGCTAACAGGAAATGGAGAATACTAGGATCATGTTCATTCATGTATTCCTCATGAAAATTCAGCTCTTCCTCATCTACCATTCTCTGCAAAGTAATAATAAGAATAGATATAAACAAATTTAACAGACCAGACAAAGCGAGCATATTGTATACAAACTGGCAAAAGAAAAATGTATGCTCCCCACCCCCCCTTTCCCGGCAAAAATAATAATGTTAAAAAGAAAAAAAGGGCACTATACCAAATCACTGTAGGTGAATGTTGGATTTTAAATAGAATTACGGTTTACTCATTGAACCTTATCGAAGGTGTATATTACTTTCTAAATTCTTCATTTTCAAGTTGTTGAATAATCATCCCGGAGGTTTGTTGTCACTTATTCTGTATTATATCATCACGCCATTCCAACTTTTTCTTCCTAATTCCCCTTCACAATATCAACGAACAACAATTCTCACAATACAGCCCGCAAAATATAAAATCTTCACCTTGCAGATTGCAATCAGATCGTCTAGTGTATCGTTAATCAGCTTCAGGGCCGCATTCACCTTTTTTAGCTTTGGTGAAATGTCTTTCCATATAGGAATCTCCCAAAATGGGATTGGTGCAACACTCCGGTCTTCTGCTTCTCGTAACACAGTATACACAGCCTGATCTAGCCAAAAATCATAGAAAAATGCAATTTGCCAAGCATTAGAGCTTCTTGAAGAATCATTATGAATGAATGGTACTCAAGCAGTCATTAGTTTAAAAACTGGAAAAGATAAAAAGTCAAAGGTGTACCACCTCTACTATTCCAGTATCAACTTTTAAAGAATCAAAATCATAATTGAATACTGCTTTCCCAATTATATCCAATGTCAAGCGCGAGAAAAGGGACTCCATCTCCACATCCTCACCATCAGATGCAGCATCGTCAAGCTTTTTACACAGCCTATCTGTTGATTCTCCAAAAAGGCTAATCATTGCTGACACAAACTACAGTACGCAATTTTGTAGAGATGTCAGTAACAGAAGAAGAAGAAGGACGATGATTGGCTGGTCAAGCATTTTAAGTTTAGCTTTCTCTCTCATAGACAAAGATTGTAGTCCAAGTCAGAAAACTGAAAATGAAATCAGAAACATGAATGAAATCTTGCAACTGTCGAAATACCACCTTTTGATGCAATGCTGGAACTACAGCCCGTCGCCTACGCCGCCAAATTTCTCCATCAGCAGGGATAAGCCCCTTCCCCATAACAAAATCCAAAATTTCAGCTAAAATACCCTGTCACAGTTTAAAGCAATTAACTCTACTATTACAATTGTGCAGATGAAATCAACTGACATTGTTCTTGATCATGAAACCTAGTCGATAATAGGAAGAAAGCAGGAAAAATATTCTTGCTCCATTTGGTTTACCTTTGAAAAAGCTTTTGGATTGTCCTTCAATATATGTTTTGCAATTGAAGGATCTGAAACAATTAAAAAGGACTGCAGCACAGCCACAAGAATGATTAGTCAAACGTGAACATCATAAAGAAAGGGGAAACAAAGTAAAAGAAAACGAACCTTAGGACCAAATGTTAACCTAAATATTCCACCATAAGTTAGGTAAAGCTCATACAGGGCTAGGAAGAAAGCTTCATTCTGAAGGGCACTAATTGATCCTTTTGCCTCTGGAATTCTCGGATAATCCTCAAGGCTGCCCGTCCATTTGAGCAAGGATTCAACAACCACTTTAGGAATGCCCAATTTTAACAGGTTATTTCTCAGTTGCGATGGAAAGCTATCAGCCACAACAAAGATGCCAGTAACCATGAAGAAAATGATTCAGCATATCAAAATATTTTAGCATTCATTATTAAATTGACAAATTATTTATCCAGATGATAACATAAATATTGACTACATAGAGGACAATTGTAGTGATCCTTTTCACTATCAGTAACAAAGACAGTCACCCATAAATCTCATCAATGCCAATTTTAATAATTTCTAAAACTTGAAAAAACACAATGATAGTTTCCATGACCTGTTATAAAAGTATTTTTATAATTACATGGTTTAAATAGATAAAAATGTGTGGTGGATAAATGGGTACTACTTGTGGAATCCTCGAAATGTGTGGATGAAGAGTGACTTGAGTATTTATAAGCAGTTTACACGAATGATCCAAATATAGGCTGAGAGGGAAAGTAAATTGACTTTATGTCAATGAAATATTTTACATTAATTAACTNTATAGGCTGAGAGGGAAAGTAAATTGACTTTATGTCAATGAAATATTTTACATTAATTAACTAAATACACTGAAATATTTTACATTAATTAACTAAATACACAAAAATAATATTATAAAACGACTCATAAAGTAATAAACAACATTCAGAGAGGTGATAATTCTTTATGCAAGTTATTATATGTATCAACTAATGAAGAACCGATAATTGACTAAAAGAATGTCAGGGAAGTATTTATAAATGATTTAAATTATAAATAAATAGAAATGAGTAGTGAATAAGTGTGTACTATTTGTGGATTTCTCTAAATGTTTGGATAAAAGTATATTGCGTGTTTATAAACATATGCCAAACATAGGCTAAGAGTGAACGATATATACGTGTAGAATGGAGAACTATAATAACCTAATACCTTGTAGCATTCGGTGCCAATCCTGGTCTTCCTAACATGGACCAAATAACACAATATGCTACTTACACTATCTTCAGAACAAAAATTCCCTACGCACCTCGACGGAAATTATAATACTCTCATTTGGTAAAAATTTCTATCACTCAGTTTATTCTTTTCATTGTAGAGGTCCAGTTTCACAACTTTCAATCAACAGTAGGATAAAAAGTTGTACCTTCCCCTTATACCAAAGCCCAAAAGACAAATTGAAGTCAAATACACTGTATAAACTATTTCTTCTTCTATTTTTATAGAATGCAACCAATAAACCACAAGGTGCAATACTACAACGTAGTACTCTATGCTTTTCAATAATTGAACCTTCCTCTGTTCCTCTCTATACCAGTTATCCCTGCATTAACTCAGTTCAACAGAATTGCGACAAAGCTACATACGATAAGGTGCCATTTCGAACGTGGATATGCAGAATGTACCTCAATTTTTTGACAGTGAATTTACCAGAGGCAATACCGGCCGACAGCTCTGCCCGGCGTTTCTCTTCCAAAAGCTTCTCCACATTCTGTACGCCGTTGTCCAGAGACCCACCATCTGGCCCTCTCCCATTACTCGAACTCAAGCAACTAACCACACAACGCCCTGCACATACACAAACCAAACAACAAATAAAGCACACATAAACACAATCTGTACACTTTTTTCATCTATACAAGTTATACCATTTGTTTTTGAACGAATTATGGGTTTAAATTGTTTGCTTTGGAATTTAGTTTGAAGGATCTGGTCTGGAAAATGAAGATAATGAAGATTGGCAGCCATTGATTTCTTTAGAGAGAGAGAAAGAGGTGATGATAATGTGGAAAGTGCAAATGCTAATTAACAAGTGAGAGAATTATTAAGAATAAAGCTTCGAAGATCAAGTTTGACATAACCTCAAGAGAGTAGGAGGGGCCCGCTTTCAAAAAAATAAAAAATAAAGAAAAGGGCGTACACTTTTGAGTGTATTCAATTTTTAATGCCAGAGACGGAGTGTTGGACAATGTGCAGTAAATTTTGTACCTTGATCTGTTAGAGACTGAAATTGATCTGGCATTAGTTGTATCCGCTGCCTGACTGCTAACGAACAAGAGGAGGAATCTTTCGCGGGAAGACTTTTCATCTTATATAAAAATATAGAAAGATACTCTAATCTCATGCCATTTGAATTTATAAAAAAAAAAAAAAATATCAATATATATCTATCTTTCGTCCCTTTCGAAAGTAGAGTAAATGGCCGGCAATACTCAAATGATTCCTTTGAAAATATATATTCGAGAAATTTTCTTCACCGATTATAACATGTCAAAAGAAAAACAATAGCCATCAATTTTAATCGGTAACTACTATATTCGTGTTTTGGCAATTTGATATAGGGCGCGTTCTTTATATTCATATAATTGTACTCATAGAAAGAGAATCAACTATGAGGTATAAGCTTTTTATCTTGGAGCTATTTGTGTCGAACATATTCGCACGGAAGGAAAACTCCAAGACTTTAGGATAGCATTTTTAACGGCTTTCTTAGGTCAATCTTTCTAAATCTCTTCTTATATTTTATGTTTTTGAATTTATTATTGTTAAGAATTACGTACTGAATCGATACCACTTGTTAGAAAATAAAGGAACGAGAATAATATGACAATATAAAAATAACAATAAGAAAAACACAAGATTTACGTGGTAATATTATATCACGGGCAGAAAATGAGATTTTATTAATATTAATGAAGGATTACGAATTATTGTATAGAATGTAAGGATTGATTTTTCTAGAAATTTAACCCTCATATATATAGTGCAAGAAAAGCCTAGAATGTGGTGGAGTTCGACTATAATTAAGTTTAAACAATAATGGAGTGTTTTGGATAAAATACTATTAAAAAAATTGCCAAAAACGAGAACTATTCAAAAATCTGAATAAGATTGCCGCTCAAGCGGTTGCCCGCAAAAAGCGAGCATTAATGTTCCTATTCTAAGTGCTCGAGCGAGAGCTGGGCGCATAGCGAGTGTAACTCCTATTGTAACTTGGACTCCATCAATGGCGAGTGTAACTCCTATTGTAACTCCTATTGTAAGTTGGGAAGTTGTGAGTTGTCTTTTATTACAGTAATCAAAGTTGCAAAAAGCGAGCATCAATTTCTTCAGCTCCTATTGTAACTTGGACTCCATCATGTTTTCTTTAAATTTAAAACAAATTCCAAACTCCCTACATAACTCTCAAATTGAATTCCAACTAGAATTCACAAATAGACTTCAATTAGGGCCCTGTCTGGTGCCAATTTTAATCCAAATTTTAAGCGGTTATTGGACCGTTGGTAGCCTCCATAGTTGACTTCCTTCACACATATTGGGCAGCCGTGGGACCCACTAACGGTCAAAAATTTTATTTGTAATGGAAACAGACAGACCCTAAAATTTTCAAGTAGACTTAAAATAGAATTCTCAAATAGTGTTCCAAATAAAATTCGAATCACACCCTAATTCTAACAATTATGTTAATTGACAATCTATTTACAGCCAAATCACTTATTTTTTTTCCCAAAATTCCGAAGTCATGTGATGTAATTTGTATGTAGATGGTAGTTTTATGATCTCGAGCTAGTAAATTTGGAAAATTTTAAGACTGACCTTAAATGGTTTAATCGATGGAACAGTTTTATTTATATGTAAAATATAGGATCTCCAGTGCCTTGCATTTTATCGAAGAAGTTTGGCAGCTGGAAATTGACAACAAAACTCTTAACTCTTCTAATGTTAATGTCTCTTGGACCATAATGTTTGTCACATTCTATATAAGGTTATGTCATGGTCTCTTGGTCCATAACTATGAGCATTGTCCGGCTGTTCATGGAGGGAAAATGATACAATCGCGGGACATGTTGAGAGTTGACTTTCCAGGGAGGGATTGTACAAGGTGTGGCAGTTACTTGAAAAGGGTTGTGCTCCTTGCACAAGGCCACATATTGTGCTACATGTGGCCCTGTGCAAGCAGCTTTAGCTCCTGTTTGACACTCATTTTGGATTTTTAAAAAAAATTGGAATAGTGATTAATGGAAGATTGTGTGATTAAAAAGTAAGGAGAATTTTTGAGTTTATGTTTAATATTGTTTTATTGATAGAATGTGTGGTTGAAATGAAGAATGAAAAAAAATACGTTCAAACAGGGGCTTATTGTATTAAGAAAAAAAAATTAAAAAAGAGAAGGATGGCATGAAAAGTAGATAAAAATGTTTATAAATTCTTTAAATTTCCTATTTATTATCTTAATTTTCAGGATCATTATGGGATGCCAAACAAGTCAAAATATTACATTCTTAATATCATTTTGAAGTTCTCAAACATAATTTTTTACGTTGTTAACAACGCACGAAACGGTCAATCGTAACAAATGTTACGATGCATTAGGGATGGCAAAAAAATTCGACAAATCCGATACCCATGGGCCCGGTCCCGAACGGGACAGGGATAACCCACTTAATCTGGTATCGGGGCGAGGACGGGCGCCCTTCTCCGCCCCGTTTAAATTTTTTTTTTAATTAAATACTTTAAATTAAAAATTTCATTAGTTCTAATATAAGATGGCAACTAAAATTATTTGTTTAAATCTAATGAATAGAGGAAATAAAAATAAATTATCAAAAAGTTAAAATAAAAAATTAACGGAGTAGTAAATGGGACAAGGACCCCGCCCCTTCCCACCTCGCCTTAAACGGTGAGGGAAATTGCTTGGCAGGGCAGATGGCTAGGGAGTTTCCTCCGTCCCCGCCCCGCCCCGCCCCGCCTCGTTGTCATCCCTACGATACATCAAAGTAGTTCATTTCAAACTAATATTTAGATAATATGCTAATTTTAAAAATTCTCGGATATCGTATACTAGTTGAATTCATAAATAGTTTATGTCATCTAAAAGATCGTTTCGAGAACTACATCATAGACATGTCGAATAGTCTAAATGAACATCGAAAATAGTTAAATATGCGTCAAACGTGAGTGTTAAAAAGAGTAGTATAACTCTATTTTCTTTAAATTTTTTCAATTGTTCTTTATTAGTTTTACGTAATAAATTTCTCAATATAATTTACGTCATTTTATTAGAAAATTTTACATTGATTATAATGTCAAAGAAAAAAAATTCAGATGTAAAAGTTCCTAATAAAGTTTTTATTACTTTATATGGGGTATGAATTGTTGTACTATTTTTCCCTCTTGATTATTTTTACGTTTGAAAAATTCCTCAAAAATATTATCATTTTTAGGATTTTTTTTTTTTTTTACATTAATGTTATTTTTTCCTCTCGATCAATTTT
>CAIGRB010103715.1:99203-139148 GCA_903798255.1 Fraxinus quadrangulata | reverse complement strand
GTATGATTTTTTTGGACGTAAATTTTCGATTGTAAAATTTCTCCCAACTTTTTTACAAATTCGATTGTGCCCCCCTAACTTTAAAGTTCTGCGTCCGCCCATGCACATAGGTAAGGTGAGACTTTGATATGGAGACTCAAGGTATTTTTCTCTGTACAATTTTAACTTTCATACGTGCACCTTTTTTCTTTCAATGCATACTTGAATATTTTCTTTCTCTAAAATAAGTTGATTCTCTAACCGGAGGGATAATCCATGGTGGGAGATTCCCATCCTTTTCCCAAATCATTTAACAATTGGAGAGGCACTTTTGGTGCTCCATTTTCGAGGCATTATCATATAGCTTAATTGTAACTTCTGTGATGATATCTTCGTACTTATACTTGGATCCTAGTAAGAGTTTGATAAATTTATATATGATTAATAAACACGAATAGTAAGATATATAGTATTGGATCTCATGAAATATATGAAGGGTAATGAGCAATAATTATGAATGTGTAATTGAAATGGAAGCTAAAAATATTCTACCTAGATTCCTAGACCCTTTGAACAAATGTATTCTCAGGTTTTGGTGTATTGAACATACCTATCACAACATCATTTGCAATATATTATGTGTGCACTAAAAAATAAAAATTTATTATGAGTGCAATCTTTTCATTATAAACTAAAAACGTGTATATTAGATATGTACTACCAGTACTATGTAAGTGCACCAAATGATATGTGCATTCTAGTATGTCAACTCTACAAGAGTTACACTGCTTTACCAAGGCCACATGAATGCAAGGGAACCAGCTAAGTCCACTCTACAAATATATACCAGTGGGTCCAATCTAGTTTTTAACACCCGATTGGTTGTCTTACACACACACACACACACATTTATACTCCTAAATACGTACACCTTATATCAAGTATACAGAACCTTTGACTGAACAGAAAAAGTTTACTTTTAAGTAAAAATGTGATTTAATTTGGCACTAACTTTTACTTTTAAAAAAAGTTACTGTATTCTATTTCTCTCACTTGCCCGTGTGTTGACTATTGTAGGTAAACACAATATCGTGCAGCAAAAAATGTATGATGTACTTGTACGCTCTTCAATTAGAAGATGTAATCGTATGCGAATTATCGATGGACTTGTGTGCACGCTCACAAAAGCACGCAAACAAGGACACATAGTTTGAACCTTTTGTTTAGACATTTGTTTAACCATGTGTCTCACAAGCCGCATGAATGCATACATATATACCTACGAGCTACGAGTTTGGTTGCACCTGCGCAACAATCTTTAGTCAGAAGTGCACTTTTGTATTAAATATGTGCATATCTTGTATTTAGTGTTCACTAAATCAACAATTGAATTCTTTCATAGATTCTTTAATATTGCAATTTAAGCTTGTGTTATTACGCCAAAGTGGCCACAAATTTTGAACTTTAGGAGAAAATGTAATCAAAACGGTCCTTGAGGTCTTTTATCAGAATATAATAAATCAAAACTCTAAATTGCTAGTTGAATAAGTGAAATCCAACAAAATAAACATATGAAAGATAGTCTATCTTATTTATTAACATCCATCAAATTGGAAAAATACGCTGAAAATCCCAAATGAGAAACAAGTTTTTTTTTTTTTTCCTGCTAAAGCATCATAACCATAAAAACTCTTATTCATTGTATTTAATGATCCCTGCCATAGATCAGAAAATTCAATTGAGCACCACCATGTCTAGGGATTGATCCAGCCTGAAGGCTGATTAGGGTTCAATAGAAACTGCCCGCTGCATGGTAGTAGAGGCAGTGCTTGAGAGTGCGAGGATGATGAGTTGAATGTTGACATGAGTGATTGGATGAACAGGATATGACCAACAGCAGGCACCCGCATCTCAGGTGCATAAAGCCCAGAAGGGAATCCTGAAAAACCTTCAGAAACTGTTTCAAGAACTGGTGGAACAGATGAATACATTCCAATCTGATTCCCATTGGTCATTTCACAGAGTTTTGGCAACCCATTAATTACTGACGTATCCGCGCAAGTCCTCATTAATGGTGGTGCGTTGAAAAACCTTGGAGCCGCTGGGCCACCACTGATGAACATGGAAGTATCTTTCTGTGTAATAAATTGTTGCTGCTGATCAACCAGTTGAGGCTGATGGTATTCTGATGCCATCCATGCCAGTGGAGGCAGATTATATGCAGATGAATCCAAAGATGATATGGGAAAAGAAGTCATCGCTGGGATTAAATTAGTATTGATATTCACCTGATCAAACCCTTGTGGCAGTGGATTATTTGGGGCTGCAGGAGGGATGTAGACTTGATCCATTTGGGCAGTTGGGATCAGATAAGAGTTAAAATTCATTGAGCTCAAGCCTTGAAAATTGCTTCTGGCTGAATTAGAAAGATTCCTTGTCATGAGTTTCTTCTTGATGCTTGAATTCCAAAAGTTTTTGACTTGATTGTCTGTTCTTCCGGGAAGATGCTTCGCTATCTGAGCCCATCTACAAAAGAGAGATCAATTTGCATTGATTTGTAAAAGAAATAATTCATTATTATGGGATCATGGCACTCACTTATTGCCAAGAATATTGTGGAGATCAATTATGAGAGCAGCTTCTTCTGGGGAAAAACTCCCTCTTTTCAGATCCGGCCTCAAGTAATTTATCCATCTCAGCCTGCAACTCTTGCCGCATCTCTGCAACCCTGCACCAAAATAAGAACAAAACTGATGTAACTGTATATATAAATGTGGTCCCATTAGAGGCCAAGCCTAGATGAAGAAATAAGAGCAAAGTCTTTTCGTGGACTCATTTCAATTCTCTTTTTAGGGGAGGGTTGAAATCCTTCGATCGCGATTTTATTTTATTTTTTTTTTTAAATGATGATTCCTTAGGGCGCAAACACTGTATTTACACACACGTGTGTGTGTGGAAATTAAGTTTCTAAAAATGATGCCTGCAAGTCTAGGAACTGCACTCCAACAGCCATGGCCGTAGGCAGAAATGTGCCTTATGAGTTTCTCATCTTCCTCAGGTGACCACAACCCTCTCTTAATTTTTTGTTTGTCGCAGCAAGTATGTTGTCCAGGGGCCATTTTCTCTCTCTCTGAAACCCGAAGTACTGTAGAAATGGCAGAAAAACAGAACTGTTATTTTGTATATGTACTCGATTAAAAAAACAAGAAACAGATGATGAAAGGCTTTAAAGGAGCAACCGAAAAGCGTGAATTAAATGGAATGGCTGACTTCAACTGTGAGTACACTGCAGATTATGAATTTAATGCAGAGAGCTGTACAACAATGGCTATGAGTATTCATGGTAGAACTTGCGGTAACCCTTCGGGGGAAGGGGGGATGTCTTATAATGAATCCTTCTTCATGGCCAGTTTCCACGAGTCAGACATGCAATTTAGGTAGGACCCACATTTTGACGGGTCTCAAAAGCTTCTTTGGAATCATTATATAAATTTTTTGTATGTATAATTTTGTATTCTTTTGACAGAAAAATTTAGCCTCCCTTTAGCAAATTTTATAAATCAATTTATAAATACTCAAATTAATGTATATATGTCAAATTTCAATGTAACTCACTTTTATCTATTTATAAATTAAATCATTTATAATTGTGTTTTAAAATTTTATGCCGCCCTGACTCCACCATGACTGTATACATAAGAAATGAAAATACTCGACATATATGTGATGATATTTTTATTTTTTCTTGTGTTTATTCAATCATAATACTTCTATTACTCTGTGCTAATCCAGCTATGATACATTAACACATTTTGTCATTGTTCTCACTTTTCATTTATGAATCTTTAATGTAAAAAATGTAACAAAAGAGAGAATAGTCAACTATTTTAGTTTTAATGAATCTAAATAATTTCATTTATTTTGAATAATGTAAAATTGTTTTAGTATTAGACCTATAAAGTGGTCAGTCGGTTCTTTGTCTTCAATTGTATAATTTACACAGATATTTATATTACATTCTTCAATGGCAGGTATATTCACAACATAATAGGTAAACGACAATTTATTCATCCCATTCACCTGCGATGAATAAGTATATTAGTTTTGCCAACGACAAAATGATGATGTATGCAACGTATTGTCACTTGTTAGGGATATTTGCAACACAAAGGGCTGTTATATGATAGTTTGTGCAATGTGTTATACTGTGGTACGTTTACTCGTAGAAGGTATATTCGCCACGTAGTGAGTAAATGATTATGTATTCAATGAATTCTCTTTCATTATGTATTCTTATATGTTAATCTCATATGGTTTCATGATACACCTATTTGCAAAGTTGGTAGATATTTATTCGTTCCACGTGTTATCTCTTGATGGGCCAACTCAATGCTCTGTACGCAATAATAAATACGATTTATTTTTTCCCTCTATATTGTCTATAGGTGTACCTAAACAAAAAAGTCCAAGTGTACGAGAATTATCATTAATTATAAATAGATAATTATTATTAATCGCTCAACAAACTAGCTTTAAATTTATAGGCTTTTTATATTTACACCCGGCTTTACACAATTAATTTCTAGTGTGCTCATTAATCATTAAGAATAAAGGAAATTTACACGTTTTGTTTTCTAATTTTACAAACTGTTACTAATGTACCATCAACATATTTTTAGCATCAGACATGTCCAACCTTTCACTTAATTGCAAATTATGTCTTTCCCTCCATTTTCTCCGTTAAATTTGCATATAGGGATCCTCTTTAAATAAATAAAAATAAAAGAAATTAACAAAATTAAAAAAATGAAGGGCAATTGAAGGAGTCTCAAATCTTCTAAAATATACAATGGATCCCGTTTATTAAGAAAAAGTTCTCATTTTCTCTAAATAAATAAAATCTCCTCCTTAAAAAAAGTGGCAACCAGAAACCGATTAACAAAGATATCATCCAATTACCCGATTAACAGAGAAGTTCTGAGTTTCATCTCGATAATTTAATGTATAACTTAACTCGTTTTCAATTTTTGGTAGATTAAATTGGTCTAGTTCCATTTTTATGAAATGGCAAAACGGTTCGTTTAATTGAATATATATGCATATTGAAATCATAAAAAAAAATATTGTCCATTAAGAAATCAAATAATCAGACTAAATTTTGTAAACTAATAAGATAAATGTTAATAGTAATTTAGGAGTTACGTCTGGCTAAATTTCTACTAGAGGTTAGAAGCATTTTCAAGCAATTAAATATATTGCTGTAACTAAAATTTAGCAAATGTTCAGGTAAGTCATACTATATTCTAACATTATCCTTATGAAATTCATATATATGTATGTATGTATGTATGTATGTATGTATGTATATTATGCCATTTTACATCATATTACGTTACTTACCTCTAGATAATGATGGAAACTAATGGCTTCATGGACAACTTAACAGCAGCACTTTAGAGGACAGTGCTAAAGAGAGCTCTCAGGAAGACGAGGTGAATTTGAAGTCACTTTTGAGCAAAATCTTGCTATCAAAAATCAAAGATCATCTTGACATGTCCATCAAGGAAAAGAAATTATTTGATTTGGAATTGTACGAACATGAAGATATGTTATACGAGGAAAATAACAAACCTCAAGTTTCCTATAGTGCGATGACATTGACAAATGGAATATTGATGGTGCGACAGAATATCAAATTCTTCAATTACTAGAAAATATGGCTGTATGTTACACAACTTATATTTGTTGAGATATCTCTCCTGTTACGACCTTCAAATATTTAGTTTGTGATTTCACCGAGCAATTTTAAAGCTGGTGGAATAACTATCTTAAAAATGAAGATCGTAACAAGATTACTCAAGCCACCAACAAACAACATCAAAATGATAGTTTCATTACTCTCGTTTTTATTGGAACTCCAACTCTACTTCAAGATAGAACATCTGAGATTCTATTAAATCTCACTTGTCCAAAACTTCATGATTTTCACTGGTATGAGGATATGTTCCTTACCAGGGTTTTATATTGTAAAGACTATTATCAAATTATTTTGGAAAGAAAGATTTATATCTAGACTTTCAAAACTTTTCGCAAAAAAATTGCAAAATTCTATCAAACTTCAACATAATAATATAATTCCTTGTGCTCTCGTTACTTAAGAAGAGATTATAAACTTCGTCAATAAAGAAAGATTAGCATTATGCAATGATCTCAAGCTCAAAGCAGAATTGAAATCAGAAAGATCTGAGAGCCACAAAAAACTCGGATCATTCTGAGATCAATAAGGTTTTGAGAAAGTCATTCCTCCTTCCTCAAGATTACAAAAGAAAAGTTTTCCTTCTTGTTTGAGAAAACGATCTTTTCAAAATTATCCTCCTAAATATTCGAAAGGAAAATATTTTAGGAAACAAATTCCTAAAACTTCAAACATTACATGCTGGAAATGTAATCAAATAGGTCATTATTCAAATAATTGTTCCATGAAGGGAAATATTAATAATCTTCAAATTGACGAAGATTCTAAACTTGAACTTCTTAATTTACTCAATTCCAATTCTGATGAAGAATCGAATGATCCTGATCTTGAACAAGTCTATCAACATCAAGGAGACTTTGATGTTGAAACCAATTCAAAATTCTCTTCCACTTCAAGTCAAGGTCAAAAGATTAGTGGTTGAAAACCATAGATGTTCTTACTCAAGAAGAATAACTTATTCAAGATATAATTAAGAAGATCGAAGATCCTCAATATAAAAAGAAGTTCTCTCTTCTTTCACCATCCACTTTCAAATCTACAGTTACACCATTTAAATTGAAAGATATATTAAATAGGTTTAATACCGTTTCATCTTCAAAATCTTATAGTTCTGAATTGCGTTAAAAAATCAATGATATGAAATCTCAAATTTCAATCCTTGAACGCCAGATTAAAGATGTTCGTATGAAAGTTATTCTCTTAAAAACCAAAACATTGGAACAAGAGAATACTTCTAATCATGATGATTCCTCTTCCTCCTTTGAAGAAGAGACATCTTCTCCAATTCCTCATGAAAGTTCTCTAACGAAAAAAGAAAAAATTAATGTTATTAATTGCATTCAACTTCAAAAATAGTATTGCAAAAATAACTATCGTGGTCAACAAAGATTTCAAATTTACCTCCAGAGTTTTAATTTATTCCGTTGTTGGTCAAAACTACATTAGGGAAGGTCTTCTCCCTATAAAATATTTTAAGAAAACTACTGAACGTGTTTATGGTGCCAATGGTAAAAAAAAAAAAACCCCAATATTCTATACAAGCTTTCAAAGGCCCATGTTTGTAACTCAAACATTTGTTTCAAAAATATTTTTTATTTAGTCAAAAACTCAAACCAGGAAGTTATACTAGCACTCCTTTCATTGTTCAAATTTATTCTTTTCAAGTAAATTCAAAAGGTTTAGAAACCAATATCTTTGGACAAAAAAATATTTTTCAAATTTACAAATCATCCTTCATATAAGGATGTCAGTTCTTTAAAACAAGCATCCACTTCAGAAATCATTCATAATATAATTCTCAAGAAAAAATATATTCAATTTCTCAAAGTAGAAATTAAGTTTCAAAGAATTGAAGAGCAATTACAAAACTCTTCAATAAAAGAAAAAAAAAATCATTTTTCTCAAAAACAAAATGAAAGTGAAATATGTTCACTATTCCTAATGCTTTTTGGGATAGAAAGAAATATATTGTTTCACATTCGTATGAAACAAAATTTCATGAATCCATGTTTCCTACCAAGTCTCGTCCTATTCAAATGAATAAGGAGTTACTTGATTATTGTATCAAAGAAATCAATGATTTACTTGAAAAATGATTAATCCATCCAAGTAAATCTCCATTGAGCTGCTTAGCTTTCTATGTCAATAATTCTATAGAAATTGAATGAGGCGTTCCTAGACTCATTATCATTTACAAAGCTCTCAATAAAGCTCTTCAATGGATTCGATATTCATTACCTCAAAAGAAAGATCTATTTAACAACCAATTGCTTAAAGCTGTTATCTTCTCAAAATTTGATATGAAATTTGGTTTTTGGTAAATTCAAATCAAAGAAGAAGATATGTACAAAACTGCTTTCAATGTTCCTTTTGGACAATACGAATTGAATGCTGTCATTCGGTCTAAAAAATGCTCCTTCAAAATTTCAAAAAATCATGAACGATATTTTTAACCCTCATCAAAATTTTATCATTATTTACATTGATGACGTTCTAATTTATTCAGAAAGTTTAGAACAACATTTCAAGTATCTCAAAGCATTCATTCATGTTATAAAAAATAACAGATTAGTTGTTTCAGCTAAGAAAGTTATTCTTTTTCAAACGTGCATTAGGTTCTTAGGCATTACAACCATCTAGGAACCATTATCCCTATTCAAAGAATTCCAGATTTTACGGATAAATTTCCTGATAAAATTTTGGACAAGACAAGTTTGTAGCATTTTTTAGGTTGTGTCAATTATATATCCAATTTTGTAAAAAATATACAGCTACTTTGTGCTCTACTTTTCGAAGGTCAAACAATTTAAATAGGATATGGTGGAGTTTTGAAGCAGATTCCAAAAGAGTCAAATTAAGAATAGTTTGTTAGATCCATTTAGGTGTTTGGATTGACTCCCAAAAGAGTCACAGTTGGTTATATTCCATTCAGGTGTTTGGACTGGCCCTCAAAAGAATTATTCAACTATTAAAAAAGAAATTTTATCAATAATTTGATGTATTTCAAAATTTCAAGATGATTTAAATTTTATTTTCAAAACTGATTGTAAAGCCTCAAAAGATGTTTTACAAAAGGATCTCAAAAATCTTGTTTCAAAGCAAATTTTTGCAAGATAGCATCCTTTATATACAAGGAAGATGAAACGTTCTTGCAGATTTCTTAACAAGAGAGTTTATATAAAGAGAGAAATTGTGAGAACATCAAATGGATTCTTCTTCTTCCAAGAAGAACAAAAGAAAGCTTAAGTTCCTCTACTTTCAATAGAAAATTATATTCAAGGATAAAAAAAGGGATACCGGAGTTCTTCCTCTACTTCTCAAAAAACAACTTTAGCTTCAAAAACTTTCCTTCTCAATTTTCCAAAAACCTGGAAAGATTCAAAATAAAAAAATTTTTGATTTGTCACAACCTTGAAATTACAAAAAGCCGTTTAACCTATTTCTGGCCAATTACCAGAAATTAATCCTTCAAAAACCTTTCATTATTTTCCAAACCAATTCATTTACCTGTCCTTGAAATGGGAACATCATGGGCACGTAGGTGTTCATCTCTAAATGAATGCCTTCAAGATATTTCTCCTCAATCTCATTTCATGCCAAGAAATAAAAAAATAAAAAATAAAAAATCAAGAACCTTTTATTAAGCTATCCTTATTAAGAGTGGATCAGCTATCATAACCCATACTCCAAACCCTCAAAAACCAAATCAAATTGATTTTTTAAGAATTAATATTCAAAGGGTTTTGCTTTATGAAGATTGAGGACAGAACCCATTGGATGAAAAACAAATATGTTTGTGTGAGGATGAAACTTTTGAATCTCATTTCAATTATTTTGACGACAAAGATGCTTGGTATCATATTTTTTACTTTAGACCAGTGATTCCTTCATGTTTTATACTTTTTAACCAAACATGTCCTTCAAAATTTTCAAAATAGTTTCTAATATGATTCGAATATTTTGGACTTAATAAGAAAGTTTTATCGAGTCTTGCTTATCAAGAATTCGAACACTTCAAATCAGAGGCAACACAATTTCTAAAGTCTCAAGAAAATGTTTTGTTCTAGTTCGCCTTCAATTTCAAAGTTTCATGGATATTCTACTGGGATTTCAATCTTGTTCAAAGGCCAGATTCCGAATATATCATTAAGTATATAATTTGGAGACTCGAAGTTAAATGGTGGTCTAAATTTCATGAGACTAACTGCTATCCGAAAGCTGATAATTTATGAATTCAAGAACAAATGAATATTGATGCTCCAAAAGTTTCAAAGAAAGATCAAGAAAATCATGCCAATTTTCTTGATGAAAAATCAAGACTATTATCAATGTTTCATTACTGCAAGACACGAGAGTTAGCAATTGTTTTTGAGAAAATTGCTTCTTTAGCAGAATCAGCTTCAAGAAAATCCAAATTCAAATCCATTCAAGAAAGTTCTTCTCCAACAAGTTCAGAAATGTAGATTATGCCCAAAGCAATGAAAATGACTGTTATGGGGATAAATATTGATAAACTAATTGAAGAAGAAAATCAAAGAAACTCAAAAGATTCAAAATGACTATGTGGACCCAGCTATTTGGATGAATATTGACAATAAAGGATTCATAATTAAAGAAATTTTATTTTTCAATTATGTCTTTCACCTCAAAGGCTATTCTTGTCGGCATTGCAATCAATCAAGATAAATAATGACAAAAAAATTTAATAAATGAAATTTTAATAAAGGAGATTCCATTTTAATCAACTTTATTAACGTCACTTTATGTTAACGCATTATTTCAAAAAGAAGATGCCAACATTTGACAGGTGCTTGTCCTTCAAAGACTATTTAAGATTCTCCAATTCAATTGATGACGATTTCAAGTCTGGACTTCAAGTATAAATGAATATCACAACTCAAGTTCTCCTTGAGTTTTTAGGGGAGAAAAACTTTTTCAGGAAATTAGAAATTCCTTGTATATTTAATTTTTTCTAAAATTATTTGTATTCAAAACAATGTATTTTCAATATTTCTTCAATAAATTCAAAATTTCATCAAAATTTTGTTTTATTTTTATTTCAAGTTCTATTTTCTCCAACTACCCCGTCCTTGGGCCCTTTTGGTATCAGAGTCGTAAGCTGAATAGGGTGAGGTTATAGTGATTGTACTGTTTTAGGTACAATGTCAAGGAAGAAACTGGTTACCTTGGAGCCTGTTGAATAGCGTTGGTCAACCCGTGAAGCCAAGTGTGCATAGGGTGGTCCCGTTGTTGGTTGTGTTGGATTTAGTCTATCCTGTAGCATGCATCTATAGTGGTAAGTCATTATAGTTTCATTTTATTTAAATTATGTCTTTAATTTCTAATCGGTTTAGGAAATCTGATAGTTCTAGAAATAGGTAGACACTTTGCAAGATGAAGAAAAAATTGATCAAGATCATGCATCTGTATCTGCATCATCAATAGATTCATTTAATTCTCATGAACTGCAAATTACTCAAATTGAACAAAAACTGTATAACTGGATTAGTTCAAAGGTAGACAAAAGTTCTATTTATGAAATAGGAAATTTTGATTTTTGTCAATATTATGTTATCAAAACTTTTGTGCAAACTCTTTCTATAAAAAATCAAACAGCTCAAATAAATCTATTTTCAAAGGATGCTATTCAAACTCTTAGAAAGAAAGTTAAAATATCTTTATGTTGGACTTATTCAAATTCCTATCGTTTAGAATTGGTTTAGATATTCCCATTCTCTTAACTCTTAGATATAAGAGACTTCTCATTTATAATAATTTCAATAATCACCAAACCAAAAAAGGGGAATTCAGAGAGAGTTATTAGTACTAAGATGGACACATTTATTAATTTTCTGCTAAAAGTTTAAGGTTAGTTTTCTCTAAATTGTTTTGAAATATTTTGTAAGTTATAACTATTAGATCAAGTGAAAGTTTTACTATATCCTGTATTGATTTAATGCTCAATGTTTAGCGATTTTTACACATACATTAATGATACATATTTGTGGTAATGTTTTTGACAATATCTATATATTAATTGAATGAAAACTCATAGTTTTTACTGTAGCAAATTTTCTTGTCCAAATATGTGACGGGCATTTGTGTCCCTAAATGGATAGAATATGATCATTGTAAATAAGTAATTGTCATAAGTTATGTGCTAGTAAAATTCAATGACTAATTAATAAAATTGGCTATACTACAACTAAAGTTATTAATAGTGAAACCTTAATTCTATGAAAATTGGGATTTGATATAGCACTTTGTTTATGTTAATTCCTAGAACGTAGTGTTGTCTACTGCATCAATATAATCTTTACGTTAATGATTTGTGTCCCCAGAAAGTGAGAATGGAAACTAAGCATCCACCTTGAAGGTTGTTTATTATAGTTGATTCGTGTAGTTCCTCTTGTGGATTTTCAAATTTATATATGTTGATGTTTCTTTCTAGCTATTCTAAATAGATATTAATAACTACAGAATTGAGTATGTTGAAATTCCTAAATAGGTTGTAATGACTTACGATTCTTGACACCCCGATCTCGTTGGCGGCTAGGGACATCTCCACCTATTATCTAAAAATATATTGTTAAGTATTTCAACTAAGTAAACTTCCCTTAGTTTTCATGCGTACATTACGTTAAATATGTTACCTAAATTTATATCATGTGAACATAAAATTCTATCATTACATTTTTATGTCCTTAATGTTTCTCATGATAATTTCATGAATATAAATACATCCATAAGCATGCATGAAGGGAGGGAATCTTTTTAAAAGATACCAATCTCGAATAATTTTTAAGAGGTGTATGTTTGTGCCATGAAAGATGTAAGTAAAAAATAGGGCGTGGGGGATTGACGCACTCGATCGACCAATGTTGAATGTTTAATGTTAATGATAATCGTTTTGTGGTACTATCGATAGATTTAATGAGTTTCAAATATCAATGGCCCACTGTATTTAGATTGGTTTGAAGATACAATAACTGAATTCACAATGTTAACGTTAAATTTCAAAAAGAAATGAAAAAAAGGAATACCTAATAGAAAAAGCTAATTTTTTAAAGTAATGCATATGCAGATCATAAGAATGCATCATAAGCATGTGCTCATTGAGCTTTAACTTATTCTACGTTATCCCACCCTATTTAAATTTTGACTTATTTTTTGAAATAAAGTTAACCCTTTCTTAAGTATAAAAGTTTTCTAAAATTCCTTTCATAGATGAAAGTCATAATGTTTATTATGTTAAAGAAAAAATTATTCACTTTTCTGCATTTATGATTTTAATAGAAAATTAAATGATAATACTTCTAAATCTAGGGTATCTAGATTTGGGACGTCACTATAAACCATTAGGGCAAAAGGTAACAGATTGAAAGTTGATCTCTAGGATAAAATGAAAACGTGGTCTATGGACATTATGTGCAAGGCTATGTTAGTTAAAAAAAATTTTACACAAAAAGAAGGTGACTACTGAAATAGACATACAACAATTAGGATAATTGTAGCGCTAACTACCCAATATAATTAGGAATTGGACCAATGGATGCAAAAACAAATTTCTTGAATGGAAACATAGATGAAACAATTTACATAAGACAACCTAGAGGCTTTGAGAAAAAAGTGTAAAATTGAAATTGTAATGTCTTCTTAAGAAATCATTACATGGTTTGAAACAAACTTCAAAACAATGGTGTACGATCGGGGATCTTCCTTTTCCCTATGCTTGTGTCTCTTTTGAAGCAAAGAAATAGCGGCAAAGAAGGAGTGCATACCCGGTTAGCCCTTGCTATTCTTTGACAGTATGTGCTTGGATTTGGGTTTAAAAGAAGTAATTTTGATACTTGCTGATGGGGAAGGGGGCAGAATTTGTTTTACTTGCTTTTTTATGGTGATGACAAGCTTATTGCAAGTCGTAGTACAAAAGAAATACAATCAATTTAAAGCAAGTTAAAATTAGAATTTGAAAGGAAACATTCAACAAGAAAAATATTTGAAATGGATTAAAAGGAATATAATATGAAGTACACTTTCTAAATTAAGGTCCGTAAAAAACTGGAAAAGTCATTAGTGAGTGAAGCAAACCTAGTCCTACTTACTAAACATTTTAAGCTTCATAAGAACTGTTAGAATTTGGGTGTGACTTGAATTCTATGTTGAAGATAATTGGAAGTTCTAATTAAAGTGCATATTAAGAAGAATTCTATTTGGAATGCTATCATGAAATCCCATTCAAATTTACTTGACAAATTCTAATCGAAGTTCTACTTGAAAGTCCAATGAGGAGTAGGAATTTGTATTGGACTTGAAGATAAAATTGGATAAATAAAATCAAGTTTTAAAATAAAGGATTGAAGAGTGGGTGCTAGGAAGGTTTTGGCCTGGATTTGTGGCGTCGAGCCTATGGACCTGGCTATTTTCTCCCTTTTGTGAATTTTCCTTCTCTACTCCATTTCTTACATTCTATTTCAACTACAACCCTACTATTCGCGTTTGACTTATTTGCTCCCTATATATAGTTGACTCTTCATTATGATTTAGACAAAGTTGTAAGTAGAAATCTTCATATTCTTTCTCCATATTTTACTAAAATCTCCTTTGCTCTGCAAGATGCTCACAACTTGGATGAAAGCCCTTATCTCAAATACGTTTTCATCTTTCAAATAATATTCTTTAGGACATTTTGAAGGAGAAGTTTGCCACTATATTATGGTTAAAATTGAAGCAATTATACATGACGAGTCTTACTAGCAAATTTTATCTAAGGTAACGTCTATATTATCATCATATGACAGAAGGTACTTCTCTTGAGGATCATCTAATTGTTTTTAAGAAAATCGTCATTGATTTGGAGACCTTGGTGGTCAAATATGATGAAGAAGATTTGGGACTGATTTTATTGTGTTCATTGCTCGCTTCATACATGACTTTTAGAGACACGATTTTATGTAATCGTAATACCTTAACCATCGAATAAGTCTATGGTACGCTACATTCAAAGGAGAAGATGAAGCATTTTCTAGCATCTGAGGGTCATGGAGATAGTCTCATTGTTGATGGTGGTCGTTTAAGGAGCAAGTCAAATTCAAAATTTATAATTATTGTTAGAAAAATGGGTACTTGATTATAAGTTGCAGAATAATCAAAATTGATTGCAAATAAAAAATTAGAAACTTCAAGGAAAGCAAGTATTGCAGAAAATCCTAACAGTGATGGAGATCTTTTACTTATGTTTGACTACAACTCCAAACTTGACAAGACTTGAATTTTTGATATAGCATGCATTTTTCATATGAATCCTAATTGGAGTTTGTTTTCAGTATATGAAGAAGTTTTAATAGATACTCTAATGATCGGTAATAATACACCCTATCAGATAGCTGTTATTGGTCGGGTCAGAAAGATGTTTGATGGGATGGTTAGAACACTTGATGTAGTGAGACATGTTTTAGATTTGAAAAAATTCTCATCTCTTTAAGTCTTCTTGATTCAAAAGGGTTCGGGCATACTACTGAACGTGGAGTCTTGAAAATTAGTAAATGAGCTTGTGGTTTGTTAAAGGGACATAGAACATCTCATTTAGATATCTTGCAGCGTATACAAAATCTGTAATGACCCGAACCTCTATACACAAGTCATTAACTTACGTATTGTCTGTGCTTTGGGTAGGCACAAACAATACGTAAGTTAATGATTTGGGTATAGAGACTTGAGTTTTTACAAAAAACACGCATTAAGAAAGAATTTACTTGGCGAATTCTAATTGAAATTCTACTTGAAAGCCCAATTGGGAGTAGAAATTTGTGTTGGACTTGAAGAAGACATTGGGATGAAGAAAATCAAGTTTTTTTTTTTTTTTTAGTAATGAAAAATGCCCAAGAGTGGGCGTCGCGGAACCATGAAGGTTTTAGCTCCGCACTATGGCGCCACTTGGCTATTTTCTCTCTTGCGTAATTTTTCCTTATCTACTCCATTTTGGACTCTACTATTAAGGTTTGGACGTCCTCTATTTGTTCCGTATACAAGATGAAAATGAAGTCATGATAGAGATTTGAGATATAAGGAATGGGTTGTTTGTAACAAGGTGAAGTTGTTCGGCAAAGTTGTACTTCAAAAAACTAATACCCCATTTGGTAAATTTATAAATGATTTATAAAGAGGAATAGCAAGCGAAATGTTAGTGGGTCTCACAAAATATATGGATAATAATGAGTTGTATTTATGAATACGTGATTAGAGTTAATGTTTGACTTTGACTAAATTTATAACTTATAAATTTGCACTTGAATGGAGTAAAATGTAAATGTATATAATTATCCAGATGAATTCACATGCAATACTATCCTAACTTGAATTACTGTAGTTGATATGCTGCAGAAAAATAAATAACACTACAAAATTGATAACGAAAAAAATCCCTCGCGGGATAAGTACTCCGAGCCTAAGCCAGTAGTATCTACTATAAACAATAAAGACTTGTAGCCAGTAGGATGTATTCTCTCTTATAAAATAATGTTCAACCAACCTTTTACAATATAGAGGTTTTGGGGATAATATATGATATATAAACTCTTGAAAATTACGAACTAGGGTTTCACGAGAAACATCGACGCTTGAGCGCAAGGCAAGCGACATGTGCATCACTTGAGCGATAGGTGGGCGAGAATTATTCTATTTTGGACACTCGAACATCAGCTTGGTGGTAGGTTAGCATAAATCTAACAACTTTTTCTACTCATTCCATAACCGAATCTAAAGGCTCCTAGTTATCTATACAACCTACCAATTGAATCTTTCACTTTTAAAACTCTTTTATAACTATATTTTTGTCTAAAGATTGCTAACAACTATAAAACCTAACAACCCCCCCCCCGGCATTCTATGACAAAAACATACAGTACAAATCAAAGACAACCTAACTAATCTACCCAAAATTAACCGAACTTAATTGTAGCTTGCTTTTTCCTTATCAAACATATTTCCTGAAATCAACAACTCAATAGCTAAACAAAAAACTATCATATACATCTCAAAAAAATGTCAATATCCCAAAAATATACCGTTATCAACATACATCTACAAAGTACTACTACTATCTACTCCCTGCTTTTTGTCACAAATGACAAGGGGATGCTTAACAACTAATCAGCAGCATTATCATCTTCATCTATCCTCTCATCAAAATCATCACCACCACTACCACAACACCACCACCATCATTATCATCGTCCCAACGTCACACGCTCTATCATAATTCTTTCTGAAGATAGCCAACAACACCTCAAAGTATAACAATCTCTGCTGTGTGGCACTCAGTGGTAATTCTCATCTGGGTAATCTCAGCATCATATCGATCATTTAAAACATTTGTCCCATAAGTGCCATTGAAGGCTCAATAGGAACAGAAGTAGATGGTGAAATAAGATCATTAGATGGTGGTGGAATACGACCAGTGGTAGAAGACAATGGAATGTTGTGGTGGAAATAGGAATATCAGAACAAGATGAATTAGGAATATTAGAGGGATCAATAGAAAATAGGTCACCAATAAGATCTGCTAGCAAATTTAGACCAGGAGCAGAAGATGAAGGAACACGAAACCTTTTCTATGAAATAATGGTCCGGCTAATAGGTTGGGAAACCTTCCTCGTAGTCCCATTAAGAAAAGATAGCCCTAAGAGTCGTCACAATACGATGAATCAAACAGGCTTAAGGAAGAAAAATCTTTCACAATACGATGAATCAAACATGCTTAAGGAAGAAAAATCTTAGTGCTGTCACACGAAATGTACACAAAATCTAATGGCAGATGAAAGTAGGACGGTCTATAGAGTCGCCATACAAAAGTGTATAAAGAAATCTGGCCTTATCCATTGATAGGGAAGAGTGGGAAATTGGCCACATATTTATATAAACAATCAGTAACAAAATCTAGGATGAGATCCAGTGTGGATCGTAGTTGGACCACTTCCAAAGGGCTATTAAAAATAGTCGATCTGACAAGAGAATCAGAAGAAACAGTCTCAGTTTTCCGAAGGGCTAAAAAGTTGGGCATGCAAGCAAATGATGCATTTGTATCCAGTGTAAGCAAATATTTTCAAATCTTAAACAAATACCAAAAAAAAAAATGATTTCAAAAACCATCTTCAAGTTGACATTAAAAGAGTAAGAATATGAATCGGAAGAATAACTTACAGTTCATTAAAACATCTATTTTGGTCGCCTGGAAGGGTATGTTCTAGGTCAGATTATAGAGCTAACAAGTCTAAATGGAGGTTAGATAATTGCTGAACAATGCTCGGTGCAGATACATACGTTGATAAACTGACTTGAGCATTTGAGAATCGACAAATGAGACTTCATTTTTTCTGTAAAGAATAGTACTATGCGGTAGTCCTCGCTCTCTTAGGTGACATCTGTGATAAGTTTGCAATACAAACACATAAATAGATGCAACTATGGATACTATATGCTTCGATGAAAAACTAACTAATGATATGCATGGATGCACATAAAACGAGGCAAATAAGTAGTGTGCATGCTAAATGGTGCAAAAATAGTCGATATATACCAAAATCTAGGCAAACATGTCATATGTACACAAATCGATACAAAACTGTCTAATGTACGCAAAATGATGCAAAAAAATGCCATGATCACACAGAATGATGAAAATCCAAGTTAGATAACCTAAGGACGTAGGTGACTAATTAAGTGATATGAGTCATGGCAGAAGGCCGTATGATGCAAGGATGGAAGTGTCCGGTACCTTGATGCAAGGCTGACGTGGTGCCTTCACGTTGGATGGACGGATGGCAAACGCGTGTGATATTGCGTCAATGTCAAATTCAACACAAAACATGTCAAATGTGCAATGTAAGGACCAAAATGTGTTCATTTGTGTAAATATGATGTGTTCATGAAATATGACTCCAATAATCGATGAAGAATGTCAATGTGACATTTTAGCGAACATGTGATATGCGATGACAATCTCTCAATGCAAACAAACTTAAAAACCATGGAAAATCAACCAATCAAACCATACAACAATCCAACATCTAAATCTAAACTCAATCAATAATGAATCCAAAATCAAGAAAATATCCCAAAAATGCAAAGAACCCTAATTTTCGAAGTTTAGGAAAATTTGAAAACAATATAAGAAATTGGATGGAATATGATGTAATGAGGCATTCTTAACTCGTCTTCATGCAATGTATATGTATGAATTATACACTGAATGAAGAAATAGTAAAAAATCCTAAAAATTTCAAGTAAGAAAAGAGATTAGGGATTCTCAATTTTTACCTTGAAATGGATGGAATGAAAGGTTGAAAGATGTTAGTTGTTTCTACAAATGATGCAAACACTCTATTGTGTTTAAAGACTATCAAAATATGTTTGAGTGAGACGGATTTAGAGAGAGAATTGCGAAGGAAGGAAATGAATGTGTGGAATTGGAAATTTGGGTTCATGCATTAACATTTTAAAATTGGAGCTATTGCTCAAGCAAGAGGATAGCGATAAAGCCTATGCTTTTGACGCTCGAGAGGTGGTTCAGTGCCAAGTGGGCGAAAACATATTGACAAAAATAGTACATTTTTTTAAAATTTTGAAATATAGCACTTTTTCATTTTTTTCAGCTTGCACTCCAACATATATGACAACTCAAAAATACAACTGATTACAAGTAAGGCATAATCAATGAATAGAAAAAAATTTTGACACATTCATATCAAGTTTAAATGGAGTAAATTATATAAGTGACCAGTGTGTAAAAAGTGTCTCTAATATTCCCTGTGAGCTATACTTCAAACCTTAAATTTATGAGAAAGGACGTGCTAAATATCACTGTTGAATGATTATTTTCCTCTATTGATGACTCCAAATGACCATAGGGCATCAAGTTTTGAGAAATCTTGCAGACTTAATTATTCAAGTCCAATAGTTTTCGAATAAGAGTATAAGATGAATCAATTTTTTTTTAATGTAATATACTAGAGCTAAAGTCAACTAGTTAAAAATCAATTCATATTCAAGATCACCTCACTAGCAGATGCATGCCATCCTAAATCTCACACATACGGTTAAGACTCACTCACAAGATCATAGTGTGTACTTTGCAGATGGTATATGAAGAAATCTATACTAAGTTCTCCACATAAAATCTAAACATTGTAATGGAAACTACATTACCATTCATTAGATATACACATTCTAGGTCACAAAAAGCGCGTTCAAGTAAACTAAATAATGTCTAGTAATTTCAAAAATTGTTCCCCCCTTTTTTAAATAAATGAAACAAATTAAGCAAAGCGAATATACAAAGAATGAGATGCATGCAAAAATGTATGAACTCCATGAACTGTACATACATGCACCTAAGTACTTAATCAAAGAGGTACACAAACACCAATAGTTTTCCTAAGAAACTCAAACCTAAGAACATGTAAGAGTTTAGTAAACATGTCAATTAATTGATTCTCTATAGAAACATGTTCAAGAGTTACAACACGGGTCTTTACAAGCTCTTGGATAAAGTGATGTCTAATATCAATGTATTTGGTCCGAGAATGTTGAACATGATTTTTGAAAATATTGATAGCACTAATGTTCTCACAAAACACAGTCATACTACCTTGTTAATTCCATAATCACTCAACATCTGCTTCATCCAAAGTAGTTGAGTACAACAACTACCTATGGCTATATATTCGACCTCAGCCATGGATAATGAGATAGAATTTTATTTCTTACTCATCCAAGCTACAAAATTAGTGCCAACATAAATAGCCTCCCGATGTACTCTTTCTATTATCGACATTGCCAACCTAATTGACATCGGCATAGCTGGTAAGATCGAGATTAGAATCTCTAGAGTACAAGTTCTATGAGCCATTCACATATCGAATGATACGCCTCACAGCACTCAAGTGAGATTCCTTAGGATCAACCTAAAATCTCGCACGGACAGCAGTACTAAATATTATGTCAGGTCTACTAGCAGTAAGATAAAGAAAAATACCTATCATAATCCTATATAGTGTCTGATCAATATTCTTACCTATATGATTATGACATAACTTAATACTCGTGCTCATAACTATTCTAGTGTATTTCTTGCTATGTAGCCCAAATCTCTCGACAGAATTTTTGGCGTATTTGATTAAGATATGAACAACCCATCATTAGTTTGCTTTACTTGGAAATCAAGAAAGTAACTTAATTTTTCAACCATGCTCCTATCAATTCTTGCTTTACGCGTTCAGCGAATTCATGAGCAAGATAATCAATGGGAGAACGAAAGATGATGTCATCAACATAAATCTGTGCTATGGTGATGATTTCTTCAATATATATTTTGAATAAAGGTCTATCTATATCACTTCTTGAAAAATCATGTTCCACGAAGTATGTTGTTAGTCTATCATACCAAGCTCTATGAGTTTGTTTAAGACCATATAAAGTTTTATTCAATTTATAGACATAATGTTAAAGCTTAGGATCGATAAATCCTTTAGTTTGTTCAACATAAGCCTATTCTTGAAATATTCCATTCAAAAAGGAACTGTTGACATCTATTTGATATAACTTGAACCCTAAGATACTAGCAACAACAAGAAGAATTCTAATGGATTTAAGGCGAGCTACATGAGCAAAGGTCTCATCAAAGTCAACACCTTCAACCTGGGTGTATCTCTGGGCAACTAACCTAGCCTTATTCATAGTTAGGTACCTTGATCATCGGTTTTATTCTTAAATATCCACTTATTGCCAATAACATTAAAATGATCACGCCTAGGTACCAAACACCACATATTATTTTTCACAAATTGGTTTAGCTCCTCATGTGTTGCATTCACCCATCATGCATCAATAAGGCATCTTCTACTTTTTAGGCTCAATTTGGGATGCATAATTTGAAGTTTTACTACAAGGTGGTTTATAGGAATGTTGGAACTAGTGCTAGGATATGATTCATAATTTGGAGTGTCCATACCTTTAGGTGTTTATGTAGAATTTTAATTTGCCAATTAATAAATGTAACAAGTCACAATTATTAATTATATCCAGATGAATTCGCATGCAACACTATCCTAAGTTAAATTACCACAGTTGATATATTGTAGAAAAATAAATAGGAAGAATGATTTCAAACTAGTCTTTGTATCTGATAAGTTCATACTCACCAAAAATAATATGTATGTTGGCAAATTCTATTTAAGTGATTGACTATTTAAGATGAATGTCCTCACTATTTTATTGAATATTTCAAAGAATAAAATACCCCTTTCTCCTTATATTCTTGAATCATCTAATTTATGGCATTATAGATTAGGACGTGCAAAACTTTAATTCAGTACGTAAATTAATAAATTTAAATTTACTATCGAATATGCATTTTATTACGAATGGTAAATGCGAGATATGTATAGAGACTAAATTGGCTAAAACACTATTTCATTCAGTAGAAAGAAACACGACACCTTTAGAATTAATCCACAACGATATATCTAACTTAAAAATTGTGCAAACTAAAGGTTGTAAAAAGCATTTAATCACTTTTATTGATAATTGTACAAAATATTGTTATGTATACTTGTTGAGAAGTGAAAATGAAGCAGTGGAAGTGCTTAAACACTACAAGCATGAAGTTGAAAATCAACTTAGAAAATGAATAAAGAATATTCGTAGCGATCGAGGTGGAGAATTAGTAGCACCATTTGAAGAATTTTGTTCAGAATCTAAAATTATTCATCAAACAGCGACACCATATTCACCTCAATCAAATGGTATTGCTAAACGTAAAAATCAAAATTTTAAGAAATTGATGAATGCAATGTTGATAATTTCAGACTTATCCCAAAGCTTACGGGGGGAGGCCATCCTTTCAGCAAATCACATTCTCAATATAATACCACACAAAGCAAGGTTGAAACATCTTATAAGTTATGGAAATGTTGGAAACATTCCTACAAATACTTAAAACTGTTGGGAGTGCTTAGCCAAGTACAAATACTTAAACCTAAACATGTTAGAATTGGACCTAAAACTATTGGCTGGACTTACAACTATTGGCTGCATCCTTATTGGATATATAAACAATAGTTGTGCATATCGATTTTTGGTTCATAAATCAGAATTATTTAATGTACATGAAGGTACTATAATCGAATTAAGGAACACTACATTCTTTGAAGACACCTTTCTTTTTAAAGAAAGATAACTAAGTTTACAAAAATGAACTTATCATACTCCAAATAAAAACCATCAAGAAGATGAAGGACCAAGGAGCAGTAAGATGACAAAAAATATCTAAGACATATTGCTCGAATTTTCTAACACATTTTCTAGGAAATTATCCAAGGACATTTATTGAGGCAATGTATACTCCCGAATCTCCTTATAGGAAAGAAGGTGTAACAATTAAATTGAATCCATTTTGCAAAATCGTACTTGCGAATTGGTTGATCTTCCACAGGAAAATAAAGATTTACGATGAAAATAGATCTTCAAAAAGAAGTTATAATCTGATGGATCAATTGACAAATACAAGGTTAGATTAGTAGTCAAGGGATATAGACAAAAAGAAGGTCTTGATTTCTTCGATAGATATTTACATGTTACAAGGATCACATCTATTCAAGCATTGATTGCAATCACATGACTACATATTCTCAAAATACGTCCAATGGATGTAAAGACGACCTTTCTAAATGATGAATTGGAAGAAGAAAAATACATGAAACAACCTGAAGGGTTTGTAGCTCCCTAAAAGGAGAAAAATATGTGTAAGCTTGTTAAATTATTGTATGGATTAAAACAAGCACCCAAGCAATGACACGAGAAATTTTACAAAACTATGTTGTCAAATGATTTCAAAATTAATGAATGATAAATGTGTCTACATAAAAGGCACATCAAATGAATACGTGATTGTATGTCTATATGTTGACGATATGCTATTATCCAAAACCAAACAAATGTTGACAAAATATTTTGATATGAAAGATATGGGTATTGTTGATGTCGTATTAGGGACTAAGATCTTTTAGACACTTGACGGATTGTCATTGTCTCAATCTCAATATGTAGAGACTATTAAGAAATTTGAGGCATACGGTTATAATCTAGTTAAAACACGTGTAGATCTAAGTGTACACTTAGTCAAAAACATCGGTGAACCTATATCACAATTGGAATATTCACACGTTCTAGGTTGCTTAATGTATATTACTAACTGTACGCATCCAGATATAGCAATGCTGTGAACAAATTGAGCAGATTTATAAGTAATTCAGGAAATGACCATTGGAAGGCATTGACGAGTGTTCTTAAATATCTAAGACATACAGTTAATTATGGTTTACACTATTTTGGATATCCTATATTATTATAATGAAATACCAACACAAATTGGATGTTTGACACAAGGAATTCGAAGTCTACAAGTGGTTATATTTTTACTATTGGAAGTGGAGTTTATTACTTTAGATAAATTGAAGAAGAAGTAGAATGACTTCGTAATTTTCTCGATGATATTTCGTGCCAAGAAAAGCCAGTACCTAATATCACCATAAATTTTGATAGTCAATAAGCTATATGAAGGGCACAAAATAGTATATATAATAGTAAATCTAGATATATATGTCGCAAACATAATACCATTAAACTACTAATTTCAAATGGTATACTCTCTATTGACTATGTAAAATCGAAGGAAAACATATCGGATTATTTGACAAAATGAATATTAAGAGATCAAGTATACCATCTTTCACGGGGAATGGGCTTAAAGCTTATTGACTAGAATCACCAAGTGGTAACCCAACCTTGTTGACTGGAGATCCCACGATCTTGGTTCAATAGGATAGCTAAGTTATGAATGATTAAGAAGAGCACTTCTACCCATATCTTAGATAATGAAAGTGCTATGTTGTAAAGTGTATCAAGATAAGTTATGCTTTTAATGATTCCTATATCTTGGAAGAGCCAAGAGAAATATCGTAGGATATTATAGGAGATCAATGATGTAAGCGTGAAGTGGGACCATTTCCATAAGAATTTTGAGACTTAAATTCTCTAAAAGCACTTATGAAACTAAGAGTTTTTCAATACCAAAATGAATACAACCATGAGAACTGAATTCGTTAAGAAAGTTATGATATTCGTACAATTATTTTGATTTACACCAACGGCCGAACAGTTCAAGACATCATGTTCACTGATTATCCTAGTAAATCTGAACGTATTTTACTAAGAAAGGTTCAAAGCTAAAAGTCACCTCTCCTGATGCTATAGCTTACTGTCTGTACTCCTTTTTTGAGTTGGCATTTCATATGCACACGGGTAATTTCCATTCATGTGGGAGTTTTTTTGGAAAATAATTAATAAAAAGTTGATTTTGATCAATAGTTGACCAAATATTTAGATGGGTTCCAATACTCAAGTTTGATGAGAAATGGGTTGAACATGTTCTATTCGTCTAGCAGACGAATTTCGTATATTTGAAAGTCAAAAACTATTTTCGGATGAATGAAAAATTAGTGAACGAATAAGGTTGAAAACTATGATTTTTGAATTAAAAATAAAAATCAAAATATGAAACCATCGCTCGAGTGATCGCCTCGCTCTTAGCAAGTGACTAAGTCACTGAAATAGGCGCTCAATCGGTAAAGTTGGGGGTTAGCGAGCTCCCAATGAACTTGTGCAACCTTTCGAGAGTAGGTTGAATTTTGGGTTGTATATTTTCATATGCAAAACTTAAATATCTATAATTTGGACCCCTCTATCATGGTTTCATTTACACTAATTACATACAATCATTGCATACATATAACATTAAGTTCTTGCAAAATTTTTGCATCGAAATTGTTCATCATTTTCTTACAGTTAGCTATTTCTTGTGGTTCAAAGTGTTGCCATCGCAAGAAGTTGATCATTATATCTTGGGAGACAATTGACAATCCACCATCGCATCTGTGCATGGGCAAATTTATCTTAAATATATGAGTTCAACTCTTGCCTTGATCTTTTGCATTCTATTTTTCGATTTTGGTTTTGTTCTAATTTGTATCCATCTTCTGGGTAGGTTTTATGTTATTTTATTTCCTTCCTATAAAGAAATCACTTTATTAACATTATTGTTTACAATTACGTACACATTGTTTCACTGTTAGCTCCCATTTCATAGCGAGTCTCGGAATGGGAAGAACTCGAGGACTAACAGCTAAACCTCCATTATAAGTTGTTTTTAATTTATTCTAAAGGCACAAAATTAAGGGCAAAGCTATGTGAAATAAGTTTATAAACCTTTTTTGTAAATTCCTTGGTAGAACTTAAGGGTCTGTGCTCTTTGCTATTTTTAGGCCATTTTCAGTTTTCAATTTTCAAAAACACTGAAAACACGTTTACTTGCCTATTTTCAAAATTTCCAAAAACGAGTTTAAAATTCATAAAGAAAACGGAAAACATTAAAAAAGTCATTTTGGCTGTTTTCAGTTACAATCAACCCAAAACTTTAATATGCGGAAAAACAACCGAATTTTGCCAATAGCGGGATAATTTAGTTGGGAGAGTCACGAATTTTCCGAAGGTCAAGAGTTTGATTATGTTTCACCGCAATTCAATACAAATGAATTTTCTTTTTATATGCATAGGACAAAATTTTCAAATAAATAGGTAGGTGGTTGAGATTCGAACCTAGCTCACCATCATGGAATTTCAATGCCTTAACCACAATGACACCACTTTTGCTCTCTGTGTGTGTCTATATATATTAAATAATCAGTTTTTCATTTTTTCAAAATTAGAAAATAAACTTGTTTTTCATTTATTTATTTTTGAAAATAATTTTTCAAAATGACAAAAAAAAATGTGTTTTCAGTAATCTCAAAATGGACGCTCAAAACACAAAATTCAAAATGAATTCAAAACTTAAAACTAAAAACTGAAACGCGAAGAGAACAACCCCTAAGCTTTCATGTTTTAATGGATTATAAATAGTCTTTGGCATATTGATTTAAGAATAAATTACAATTTATTTGAGAGTATATATAAATGACCAATAACTGTGTAATTATACTTGTGTTAGAGCTGTAAACATTATCGTTTCTTCTTGTTAACTTTTCTTCCCAGTCTATCAAATTCAACTAGTTAAAAAACAACTTATATATGCAATATATGTGAAACATTAAATTAGCTGAATAGTACCGTACCCAAATGCCGAATTAAAACAATAACAAGGAACGAGTTATTAATGTCTCCATATGATTATGATAATTAATTAATTCAATCAATTTCTACGGAAACAACCACAAACATTCAAATAATAACAGCAAATAAACAAATAACACCAAATAAAAAGCCCATTATTAATTTTTTAATGCATAACTTTTCTTTCTCCCCGTATCAATACGCACATACATAATTTTTCTCTCATTTTTTTGTTTAATATCTAATGTACAAGCTAATGTTCATTAAAATTTCTTAATGACCTATGTAACGAATTTAGGTCGATGACTCCCAAATCAGTACCCAACAACCTTAATTGTTCGAGTAAAAAAGGCTACGAAAAAGTGTATAAGATATATCACAACTAATTCAATTCTTTGAAGCTCAATACCCTTTTCTTTTATAGGGAATATACTAGAGTTTATCTCATCTAGTTAAAGGTCATTCCATATTGAAAGTCAACCCACCACATTGATGATTGCCATCTCAAATCTTACACATGTAGTCAAAACTCAAGCTTAATGTATGTAATGTAGATGGTACATGAGATAACCTATACCAAATACTTCAAATAAGTTCTAAATAATCATTAATTATATTATTATTTGATCACAAATTAAAATGTCCAAATAAAAATACTTTTTCCTTTTTCCTTTCTTTTAAAAAAAATTTAAAATTTTTATTTCCCTAAAAAATATTGGAAAACAAAAAATTAAGTTTAGAATACATGCATGCAGTTATCATGAATAAAAGAGATGCATGCACCAAACAGCTTATTCAATAAGACAAACAAGTGAACTCACTATGAAAAGCAACGTGAGCAATATCGTAATTAACATCACTTTAATCCATGAGTTCACTTCTCTTGACCCAAATGTTGTTAGATAATGTAAAGTGACTCGCTTGATTAGTCAAGAATATAACATGAGTAGTTAGATCTTGTTTGTTGTTTCTAATAAAGGCATATGGCATTTTAGGTCTAATATGACCTAAAATACCATAATTATGACAAGTGAGAATGAATTTAGGAGTAGTCCTATGTTTCAAATTTTGAGTTTTAGGTGGGGAAAACCTACATTGTACAGATAATTTCTATCTTAGGACTCCTACTCTCTTGGTCTAGTTCCTACTTAAGAATTCACGACACCTAAGTCTTATGTATCATATTTTACCACAATGGTGACGTGTGAGGATGAACCTAAGAGGAACTCTAGGTTTTAATTTTTGAATCTTAGACATTGAGACAAGTACAAACTTATTGTTAGAAAAGAAATCGATTTGAGAATTTGTTTCTTTAATACCTAAACCTCCTCTATTCTCAGCTATTTTGTTCGGGTGTATCATGTTATTAATCTTCTTAGATCTGCTAGATAAAGATTGAAGTTGACCATTTGATTTTTCAATATCACTCATAAGAGTTTTAACCTTAATTTCTACGGACTCTTTCTCAACCCTTAATTCATTCAATCCTTTGGTAGACTCATCAAGTTTAACTATAAGGCTCTCTTTCTCTAATTCAAGTTGATTTAGTTTCTTAAAGGCTGACCTATTAACCTTGTGTAACTTGATACTCGGATCCTACATCAGAATGTGATTGGCTCATCTAGACAATTATGGGGTCAAGGATCACAATTAAGCTCTAACTCTGGTCACATAACTTGTAAATCATCAAGGACTTCATTTGGTTGTGCACGCGTGCACTTTTCAAATCTCTAGGCCAATTTTCTCTTCATTAGATCACCAAGAACGAACTTCTTTCGTTCTGGAACGCTAGAACTCCAAGCACCTCTTCTCAGACTCCAGAACTCTGAATTTGAGAATGTAGGGTTTTATGTTTTGGTGTTTGATCAATAATCTTTATAAGTTTGATCTTATAGGCTGATGCAAGAGATATTGAAATATGTATTTGGCTTTCAAAGAATAAATGTTTTACTTACAACAAGGCTCTAATAATTGGATCAATATATGTGTTGAATATGAACAAATAATATTGTGGTTGAATCAAAGAATCAATGAAAAGAATGTTTGGATTTTCAAAAAATGATCTCTATAACCAAAATAATCGAATTTATTGTTTCTCGGATAACCACGCCGCTTGAGCTTCAGCGAGCGGCAACTAAGTAGTGATTAGTAATTTCATTATAACTTTCTCTCACGATATCCAATTGGGACGATTCAAAGTGTGTTAGAAAGCTAACCTAAAGAGCTACAATTCTTTTAAAAGTAGTATATTTCAAATTCGATTGTTTTCTATGTTAAAAATGTGTCGCAACCTGTGACTATGAATTTGGAGCAAAACAAGTGCAACACTTTGACGCTTCTTTGACTTTTAATTGTATTCCATTTATCATATGTGATATTCTTGAACATCTTTGACTTTTTCAAGGACTATACTACCAACCCTTAACTATTTTCACTTTAATTACAATTTCATTACTTTTGTGAAATTATCACCTCAACTAGAAGGATTCAAAGTCAATATAATCAATAGGAAATATATACATTACCGCAGCCGAAGGGAAGTGCTGAAGGGCATTATGGAAAAAATGTGAATTGGGACTGGGAAATGAGAACCGAATTGGGAAAGTGGGAATTTGATTTGAGAAATGAGATGAGATCGAGATGGAGTTGCAAATTTGAATGGAATTATGAAAAATATTGCTGGTAAGTTTATGAAATTGTTTTCTTCAGTAAAAAAAAAGTTAAAACAAAAAATTTCCAAAATCCAATTGGGGCACTTGTCTCAACTGGGCCCCCTCCCTCCGCCACTTCACGAAGGGAAGCCATGAAGGAAGTTTTCAATATTTTACTCAAGTATCAAAGTTTAAAACATCAACTTCTTAGATTTGGGATGCTGATATTTTTGGTAATTATTGTGGAAGTGATTAGGAAGGACATTGTTTTCTGGTTAAATATTTGTCATTTTCTGTCCCTTGTCAAATTCCATTCATTATTCCTTCCTAATTTTTGGACCTCAAACACAAGAAGATAAATTGGAATAAACAAATATCATAGTACCAAATTTTCTATTGGCGAAAGGGTTTTGGATCTCTCAAGTGTATTGACGTTATTGTGAATATTTATATAGATCCTATCAAAATTTCTTGTGATTTAGGACGCATTCGAGATTAATAAGTTTGTTATTTGTCTTAATTTCTTCAAAACAAAATATATCACAACACTATTAAGATTAAGGTGTTATTATTTTCGACTCTTGTGCATAAAAAAATTAAGCTTATCAAAGGATGATAGAACAAAAGATGTTCCAACAAGTTAAATATGGATCTCTATTTGTACATGCATGTGAATGTCCATGTAGTCGTACACTCCTTGCAGGCATGGACTTTTTATTTGGGAAATATTCAATGACTACAAGCCAAACATAAACTATAAGTTGCTTTCAATGACTTAAAGGGAGGATATGGAAAAGGTTCACCAATGGAAGGATGGGCGTACAAATTGAAAATTATTAGCAAAAACAACAGATATTTATGATTGATTGATGTAATTTTCTTTTGCGCTCTAATTTTTTTCTCTTATGTTCTCTTTTTGTTTTCCATGGCTTCTTGGTTTATATTGATTAATTCATTCTTATATACTATTTTATTTTTGAGAGATTGAATATGCTTCCTTTCATGCAATGTTTTGGGTTTTGGGGGTTAATTTAATATGATCAATAGGGTTCATTTGAAGTTTGCAGGTGGTGATAAAGAAGAGTTTTTTTTTTTAATAGATAAAATAAATAAATAAAAACTAGAAGAAGGGGATTATTGTAGGGGTGGTTGTAATAGTTTTGGTGGTGCTTAAACTCAAAATCTAACCTGATAGCTAGGGAGGGACCCTTGTACAGTCTAACTCTTAATGAGTCAGAAAATATTTGGGGGATTTAGGGAAAATTGAGTAGCAGAATCTTGTTGAACTTAGCTAGAGTGTCACCTGCTGAGACTATTTGGCAATGGGAGCTGTTGATTATGAGCCCATCATCCATCAACCTGCATTAGTGGACACAATATCAGAATCCTGTGATTCACCCACAACAGCTATAAAGCATGATGTAAGTATTTGCCCACAGCCATTTGATTCAACAGCTTATTCTTAATGGTGGAAATTCAATAACTGATGAAATTTATTTTTAAACTGAAATAACCATGTCATGGTCTACACTAACGGATTCGAGAGGGTACACGTTCTCTGGTACAGGTGGAGTCTTGAAGGTCCGGAAGGGCGTCCATGTTGTATTGAAGGGGCGAAAAAAGTCCCAGTTATACATCTTGCAAGGTCGGATAGAATCAGTGAAGAAATATTAGTACAGGTTTGGTACCGTGGTTAGTTTGGTACAATACCATCGGGAGTTGGATCCGGTTCTATTTTGGAGAATACTAATCTATCAAGTGTCACCACAGTCTGTGGTTCCATTGTATTCAATGGTTAGGGAGAGATCCATTGAAAATAGGTACGGGGACGCTGATGTGGATGAGCATGCTTTTGGAGTTGTTGAAGGTGACGAGTCTAGGCAATTAGTGGAGATTCTGATATAGGGTGTGCTTCGACCCTGTTTGGTAAATTTTGAATTCGTTGTGAATTTTGGGAACCCAGAGGCTGGGTTCAATTGTATTTGTGTTTGGATATGGTGGAAAAGGAAGAATATTTTTGAGTGTTGGAGAGATTTAGTTCAAGTTAAAGTGTTCAGTGTGTTTTGTTGCAGTCAGACTTATTTTTTTATATGGAAAAATTTTAGAGCTTCGTTCGTTGCACCAGAATTTGTGTCAAGGTGGAGATTGTTGGGTTTTGTGACCCAAATCCGGTCCAAATTGGGTCTAGGGCTTCGCGTTGTGGAGTATTGGATTTGAAAATGTCAAAATAGGGTTCTAGAAGGAAATAAAGTGGATTGACGGTGTTGGACGGTCGCTTGACTCAAGCTTGAGCGAGCTGAGCAAAATTGGAGCAAGGAAGCTGTTACCCGATTGTCGCTCGAGCGACATCCCGTCGTCTACTTTTCGCTCAAGTAGCCACATATAATTTTCCTTATTTTCGGGTTTTAAGCGAGTTTTTTGACCTAGTTTCCATATTTTAGGTTACTTCTAGGGTTTGGACATTTCTCCTATAAATAGTAGACTCTTCATTTAGTTTATCAAACCTTAAATTGTAGAAGTTGTATTTTCTCTCAATTGGTTGTCAATAAAATACTGGTTCTTCTACCAATTTCTTTTTCTTGTTTGCTTTTCTTTTACATCTTGTTCTTCATTAGCAATTGTGCGATCTATACTTCATATCGCACCATATCTCCTAATCCTCCAATTCCTAACAATATGCCTATCTTGTATCTAGTGTGCCCTTAACCAACAATTGAATTCTTTCATTGATTCTTTAATATTGAAATTTAAGTATGTGTTATTCCGGCAAAGTGGCTACAAATCTTGAACTTTAGGAGAGAATGTACTCAAAAAAGTCCTTGATGTTTTTCATCAGAATATAATAAATCAAAAATATAAGTTGCTAGCTGAATAAGTGAAATCCAACAAAATAAACATATGAAATATATTCTTTCTTATTTATGAACATCTATCAAATTGGAAAAATACGCTGAAAATCCTAAATGAGAAACATTTATTTATTTATTTTTGCTGCTACAACATAATAACCTTAAAAACTCTTATTCATGGCATTTAATGATTCCTGCCCAGATTAGAATATTCATTTGAGCACCAACATGTCTAGGGATTGATCCAGCCTGAAGGCTGATTAGGGTTTAAAAGAAACGGCCCGCTGCATGGTAGTCGAGCTGTGCTTGCGAGTGCGAGGATGATGAGTTGAATGCAGACATGAGTGATTGAGTTAGAATTCATCAGCTGCTAGCAGACGGCATGGAGCTCAGACATCAGTGGAATCGATTTCCTAATTTCCAGGAAATGGTATCAATATTGTTAGCCAGATGTCCTTAGTTTGTTAGAGGTTGTTATTTGCTCAATTCTAGAATATTCTTGCTATCAAGTTCTAGTATATATAAACTGTGTACTGGATATGATTAACAACAAGAGAAAGCATCATTTCTCTCAATCTTTAAGTTGGTATCAGAGCCAAAATGGCAAATACTGGATCCGGCAACCAATCCAACCCATCAGAGTTTAACACGGCTCCAGCTATTCAAGCAACTGCTAGACATAATTTAGCATATGGGATGAACATCACTCAAACACCTTCAGTCAAGCTCGATAAGAACAATTTTCTATTATAGAAAAACATGATTATGCCAACAATGAAAGGGCATAATCTGGAGGGATACCTATTGGGGACAAATGAGTGTCCACCAGAGTTCCTAGCCACCTAAACTACAGTTGGTCAGGAGAAGCAGTAGAGATGACCCAGAATCTAGAGTTTCTGAAGTGGAACTCAGCTGATCAACTCCTTATGGGATGGTTATATTCATCCACGACTCCAGAAATTGCCATGAAAGCGATGGGCTGCAACAGTTCAAATAAGCTCTGGGTAGCTATGGAGGAAAGTTTTGGAATATTGAACATATCACGTGTGATGTTTCTAACTCGTGAGCTGCAGAGAACCAGAAAAGGATTCATGACAATGGATCAATATTTAACCACCATCAAACAATTGGCTGACAATTTGGAGATAGCTGGTAAGGTTATTGATCAAAGTGATTTAGTTACACAAGTCCTATCAGGTTTGGATGAGGAATATACTCTCATAGTGGTTCAAATAAGTAGCAGAGAAACCATTTCCTGGTATGAGTTCTCCTGTGTACTCATGACTTTTGAAAGTCGACTTGAGCATTTAAACCAAGTAAAGAGTAGCTTTACCTCACTTAATGTTAACCAGTCTATTGTTCAATTAGCACATCGAACTGGTTCAAGTTATGGCAGAGGTTTTAGAGGAACCACCAGTGGTAGATCACCATGCTATAGAGGAAGAACAAGGGGCAAAGGTAGAACAATGACTGACACGCAAAGTGAAACCAGAAGGCCATTTCAAATATGTGGGTTAAGTAACCACATTGCAAGCTGGTGCTACAACAAGTTTGATGAAAGGTACATGGGAAACAAACAAATTAATTCAAAGCAGCATAACATCAACTCAGCACCATCAGCTTATGTAGCATCACCTAGGATCCTTGAAGACCCAACTTGGTTTGTTGATTCTGGCGCGAGTAATCATGTGACAATAGACAAAGGTAATTTGAATACTGTAGAAAAGTATGAAGGTAAGGAGAAGTTGCTTGTGGGTAATGGAGATATGTTGCATATTGCTCATATTGGAAATAGTAAAATCTCTATACTGAACAATAAATCACTTGGCTTAAATAAACTATTGCATGTTCCATCAATCAAAAGGAACTTGATTAGTGTTTCTCAACTCACTAATCACAATAGTGTTTTTATGGAATTCTATGCTAACTGTTGTATTGTCAAGGATCTCCAGTCGAAGAGGACCTGCTGAAAAGAGTAATTAAGGATGGACTGTACCAACTGCAGCTGCCAAACTTCAAGCCAGAAAGATCCTACATTGAGTCAAACCATCAAAATAATTACAAGTGTTTTGCAGCCAAGTCTAGTAGTGTTAAATTGTCTTTAGTTAAACAAACCTTAGAATCTGAACTTGACCTTTGGCATAGAAGGTTAGGACATCCCTCAAACCATGTATTGAGTCAAGTCTTTAAATCATGTAATAGAGTTATTAAAGCTAGTTAAATCCTTACCTTCTGTGATTTTTACAAATTTGGAAAATCTCATGCTCTCCCATTTAACACCTCATTGTCACATGCTGAAAACCCATTAGAGCTTATTCATACTAATGTTTGGAGTCCAGCCCCTTTAAACTCAGCCATAGGTTTTAAATACTCTATAATCTTTGTGGATGATCATAGCATATTTACGTGGATTTACCCTATGAAACATAAATCAGAAACTTTAAATACCTTTGTACAATTCAAAAAATTTGTAGAAAACAAATTTGATAGGAAGATCAAATCTCTTCAATCTGAATGGGGTGGGAAATTTAGAAATTTCACCAAACTAGCCTTGGAGTTTTGGATAGAACTTAGGCACTCCTGCCCCTATACCTCAGTCCAAAATGGAAGGGCTGAACGCAAGCACAGGCATATCACAGAGACTGGGCTAACCCTCTTGGCCTAGGCTAAAATGCCATTTTATTATTGGTGGGAGTCATTCAAGGCCGCTACCTACTTAATAAACAGGTTACCTACCTCTGTTTTGAACCATAAATCACCCTACCAAGCCTTGTTCAATAAGAGCTTCAATTACAAACAACTTAAAACTTTTGGCTGTGCATGCTTTCCATGTCTCACACCTTGTCAGAAGCGTAAGTTTGGTTTTCACTCTCAAAAGTGCGTTTATCTTGGCTATGGTGACACCTACAAAGGTCATAAATGTTTAAGTCCTAGTGACAAGGTTTACATTTCAAGACATGTTGTCTTTAATGAGCAAGAGTTTCCATCAAAGCTGGGTTCCTAAACAAACAAGTTCAGCCTTTAACCTATGACACTGAAATAAGATATCTTTCCCTTATTGATCTTAGCGATAATACCACACCTCAAAGTGCAGTTGCAACTCCTACAATGCAACCGAAGTCGCTTCTGGAGCAAACCTTATTGATGGAGATGTTGGAACTGGGGCTGAAGGAGTTGTGGTGACAGGATGTCATGATGATGAGTTGTGTCATGAGGTTGTAGCAGCTGTTGAAACATCAGAAACCCAGCAAATTGGAACTGACACTCAAAATGTAGAAAATGAAGCAATCTTGCCAGACAAAACTATACCTGAGAATCCTAGACATCAAATGATCACCAGAAGCAAGGTTGGGATTTTCAAGCCAAAAGTTTATACAAGTGTGGCAGTAGATAAACTGGCTGAAGTTGAACCAACTAATGTTGATGAAGCATTGACAAGCAGCAGTTGGAGGGATGCTATGCAAGATGAATACAATGCCCTCATGAAAAATGAGACATGGACTTTGGTTCCACCTAAAGCTTGGATGAAAATCATTGAAAATAAGTGGGTTTTCAAATAGAAGTATGATGTAAATGGAAAAGTTTCAAGGCACAATGCCAGACTAGTGGCAAAAGGTTTCCTTCAAACCCCATGAATTGATTTTAGTGAGACATTTAGTCCTGTGATTAAGGCTGCAACACTTAAAATCATCTTAACCTTAGTTGTATCAAGAAATTGGCAAATCAGACATGTTGATATAAATAATGCATTTCTAAATGGCAGTTTGAATGAGGTGGTCTACATGAATCAACCACAAGATTTTGTCAACAAGGATAATCCTGGTTACATTTGCAAACCCAAGAAGGCCTTATATGGTTTAAGGCAAGCACCTATGGCCTGGCATGACAAGCTGAAAAAGACCTTGTTGCAGTGGGACTTCAAACAATCTAAAGCTGATAACTCCTTATTTTTCTTAGCAAGAGACACTGACATATTGTTTTCTTTGATATACGTTGATGATATATAGTAATTACAGGTAACAACAACAAATAGCTGCAAGAGTTTATAGACAAGCTGAACCTCAACTTTGCACTTAAAGACATGGGAAACTTGAGACAGTTTTTGGGAATTGAAGTTGAAAGAAATGTTGCTGGACTACATTTGAGGCAAACCCGATATGCTGTGGAATTGCTAAAAAGGTTTGGTTATGAGAACTTAAAGCCTAGCCCAACACCAATGGCTGTTGGAAAACAAATCTCCAAAACTGAAGGGTAGACAATGAAAGATCCTACACTATATAGAAGTGCCCTAGGTGGCCTCCAGCACCTAATCCACACCAGACTAGATATAACCTATGTTGTAAATAGGTTGAGTCAGTATCTTCAAACACCAACAGACGTCCATTGGAAGGCACTTAAGAGGGTATTCAGATACCTAAAGGGCACATTAAATTATGGATTATCCATTCAAAGGAATGATAGCCTAGATATCACAGCATTTGCAGATTCTAACTGGGCCTCTTGTCCAGATGATAAAAGGTCAACTACTGGATATTGCATGTACATTGGAGACAATTTAGTGCCACGGTATTCTAAGAAACAGCAGGTGGTTGCTCGATTCAGCACAGAGGTAGAATATAGAGCTTTAGCTCATTGTACAACAAAGATAACTTGGATCCAGTCTTTACTAAATGAGCTGGGAATCTCGCAGCATTCAGTTCCCATTATCTGGTGTGATAATCTAAGTGCAAGTGCCCAAGCATCTAATCCTGTTTATCACGCTCATACAAAACATATAGAATTATATGCACACTTTTTAAGGGATAAGGTACTTGAAAATCAGTTGAAAATACACTACATTCCTTTATCAGATTAGATGACAGACTTACTGACTAAACCAATGTCACATTCCAGATTCCAGTGGCTCAGAGACAAGCTTGGAGTGCTTGATTACACTCCACCTTGAGGAGGGGGAGGGGAGTTAGAATTCATCAGCTGCTAGCAGACGGCATGGAGCTCAGACATCAGTGGAATCGATTTCCTAATTTTCAGGAAATGGTATCAATATTGTTAGCCAGCTGTCCTTAGTTTGTTAGAGGTTGTTATTTGCCCATTTCTAGAATATTCTTGCTATCAACTTCTTGTATATATAAATCGTGTACTGGCTATGATTGACAACAAGAGAAAGCATCATTTCTCTCAATCTTTAAGTGATTGGATGAACTAGATATGACGGACTGCAGGCACCTGCATCTCAGGTGCATAAAGCCCAGAAGGGAATCCTGAAAAACCTTCAGAAACTTGTTCAAGAACCGGTGGAACGGATGACTACATACCAAACTAATTCCCATTGGTTATTTCACAGAGTTTTGGCAGCCCATTAATTACTGATGTATCCACATAAGTCCTCATTAATGGCGGCGCGTTGAAAAACTGTGGAGCCACTAGGCCACCATTGATGAACATGGAAGTATCTTCCTGTTTGATAAATTGTTGCTGATGATCAACCAGTTGAGGCTAATGGTATTCCGATGTCATCCATGCCGGTTGCAGCAGATTATATGCAGATGAATCCATAGATGATATGAGAAAAGAAGTCAGGGGTGGGATTAAATTAGTATTGAGATTCACCTGATCAAACCCTTGTGGCAGTGGATTATTTAGGGCTGCAGAAGGGATGTTGACTCGATCCATTTGGGCAATTGGGATCAGATATGAGTTAAAATTCATTGAGTTCAACCTATGAAAATTGCTCCCGACCGAATTAGAAAGATTCCTTGCCATGAGTTTCTTCTTGATGCTTGAATTCCAAATGTATTTGATTTCATTGTCTGTTCTTCCAGGAAGATGCTTCGCTATCTGAGCCTACGTGCAAAAGAGAAAAATATCAATTTGCATTGATTTGTAACTGAAATAATTCATTATTATGAGATCATGGCACTCACTTATTGCAAAGAATATTGTTGATGAAGGCAAAATAATAATTTCATTTAATTTCGGGTTTGTTCATTTTTGGCGAATTGCTAGCCTAATTTGATTGAAAACGGGCCAATGATCACAACTCAGTGCGTTTGGCCCTGATGCACATCAAATTTTGGGCAAATTCCATCTTTTAGGCCCTCAATTAAGCGTTTTTGCCGTTTATGGTAATTTTTATTTTGGCAATATCTTAGTCAAATAAACTCGGATTTGATTTCCGTTTGTTGGGGGATGATTCTGATGATTAGGAGAATCAAGATCCGTCATTATCTCAATTTTTTCCATTTTTGGAAAAAAATAATATTTTTTATTATTAGGTAATTTCTTTCCGAATTTTCTTAGGGTTTCGCTATTTAAACGTTGTAAGCCCTTTGAGGCAGCTCAATTTTGAATGAAATAAAGTTTTCTTGAATTTCTCTTCGTTGAAATTCTTTTTGTGTGGATTTTTGTCTTTCCTATAATCTTCCGCTGCATTAGTTGGTATTAGAGCCGAAGTCGTTCCTTCACCATGCCGTCAATGAAACGTCAAGAAGCTTGTGAAGCCATAGTAAAGAAGGTACATAGACGTGATAAAATCACACAACTGCGTCAACAAGTGGAGTGGCTGACATAGCAAGTTGCTGCACTTATGTCGCAGCAAAATGCGCCTGGAGGTCGTGGTCGTGGCAGGTTCCGATTGAGGATGTCCAACACCATGATCATAATATTCAGAAGCAAGTTGCAGTGTTAACCCAGTGCCTAACGGTGCGCGATTTGAAGAATCGTGAGGTCTCCGATCTCGATTCTTATTCCGCTGCTTTTGAAAATCCCTACCACCAACGTTATCTATTTGAGGAGGAAGAGTTTGATTATGAAGATCCGCCTGTATTTGACAATGAAGACATTGAAGAAGCAACAGAGGAGGAAGAGTTTGATTATGAATGTTCGCCTGTATTTGACAATGAAGACACCGAAGAAGCAACAGAGGAGAAAGAGTTTGATTATTACGGTCCGCCTGTATTTGATAGTGAAGGTGTAGAAGAGGCAGCAGAGAATGAGGAGTTTGGGGTTCGTGATGTAGGTCAGGCATTGGTGGTGAGGCGGAGTTTTCTTACTTCCCTCGAAAATAACATTGACTGGTTGCGTACTAATCTCTTCCAGTCGACGTGTACTATTGGGGAAAAGAAAAGTGTGTTGCTTCCAGATAAGGGCTCAGTAAAAACAGTTGGGGATGATGCCAATTTACTGACCAGAGTGAAGTTCGAGACAAAAATGGAAGGATATGGGATAGTGTATGTGCTGGTGGAAAAGTCAGTTGACAGTGAGCAGGAGGTCACTCGCAGGATTCAGTCATTGCTAGAGGAATTTCATGAGGACTTCCCGGAAGAGCTTCCAGATGGATTGCCGCCAGAGCCGCCATTTCGTGGTGATAATTCTGATGATGATGAGGTTTCTACCCCGTCAAATTCGAGGGCGAATTTTTCTCAACCCGTGAAGAATGATGAAGGCAAAATAATAATTTCATTTAATTTCGGGTTTGTTCATTTTT
>CAIGRB010103715.1:58340-87547 GCA_903798255.1 Fraxinus quadrangulata | reverse complement strand
TATATATATATATTATGGCTACAAATATTGTGTTTCTATTCCGTATTTTACGCGTCAAACAAATAGTATCGCGATTTTATTAACGCGATAACTAGTCGAAAGTCGTCGCAGAAAGCATTATGCAACTCATATAGCACGACAATACTTGCAACAAATATATTGTTGTCGCTAAATTACTTTTGCAACAAAATCTCGATTTTTGAAGCAACATTTTTTTTTCACGAAATCACAATTTTGTTGTAGTGCGAGCCTTCGTCGCCCAACTATCGTTCGCCCCTCGCTCGAGCGAGAGCTGTCACTCGACTATCGCCTGCCTATCGCTCGAGCAACAGATTTATTCGGCCCAAGCCCATTTTCGTTTTTGACGCAATTTTAGACTCCTATTCTTCTACAACTTGTCTCTAGGGTTTACCTACCTACACACACACACACACACACATATATATGTATATATATGTGTATATATATATATATATATGTCACGACTTGTAATGCTAAAACAACTAAGAGCAAAGAGAGAAACATTCTTGAGAGCTTAGATTTCAATTGAAAACATTGAGATCTTGATATTGTAACACAAAACTATTGATTATAGTGGATTGTCCTCCTCTACCTGTGGTTTTTTCTCGAATTGAGTTTCCACGTAAATTCTTGTGTTCTTATTTTATTCTTCATTATTTCATCATTATCTTGTGATTCGTTTCATAAAAAATTGTATAATTTAAGCAGATATTTATATAACGTTCTTCAATGGTAGGTATATTTACAACATAATACGTAAATGACAATTTATTCATCATATTCACCTGCAATGATTAAGTATATTAGTTGTGCCAATGACAAAATGATGATGTTTGCAACGTATTGTCACTCGTTAGGGATATTTGCAACACAAAGGGCTGGTATATGATAATTCGTGCAAGTTATATATACTATGGTAGGTTTACTCATGGCGAGTACAGCCAAATGATGATTTTTAAAATTTGATTTCCCTTGGAAGGTATATTCACCACATAGCAAGTAAATGCATATCTATTCATTGAGTTCTCTTTTAATATGTATGCTTATATGTCAATCTCTTATTGTTTCATGATATGCCTATTTTCTCGATCGGCCAACTCAATGCTATGTACACAATAATAAATACGATTTATTTTGTTCCCTTCTTTCTTGTCTATAGGTGTACCTAACCAAAAACGTCCAAGTGTATGAGAATTATCATTAATTATAAATAGATAATTACAATTAATCGCTCGACAAACTAACTTTAAATTTATAGCCTTTTTATATTTACACCCGGCTTTACATAATTAATTTATTGTGTGTTCATTAACCATTGAAAATAAGGGAAATTTACACGTTTCGTTTCCAACGTTTACAAACTGTTACTAATCTACCATCAACATATTTTTAGCATGAGACATGTCCAACCTTTCACTTAATTGCAAATTATGTCCTTCCCTCCATTTTTTCCATTAAATTTGCTTATAGGGATCTTCTTTAAATAAAAAAAAAAAAATCGAAAAATTGAAGGGCAATTGCAGGAGTCTCAAATCTTTTCAAAATATAATGGATCCCCTTTATTAAAAAAAAAAACTCTCATTTTCTCTACATAAATAAAATCTCCTCCTGAAAAAAGCGGTAACCAGAAACCTATTAACAAAGATAATTCATCCAATTACCAATTAACAGAGAAGTGCTGAGTTTCATTTCGATAGTCTACTGTATAACCTAACTCGTTCTCAGTTTTTGGTAGATTAAGTTGGTCTAGTTCCATTTTTATAAAATGGCAAAAAATAGTTCGTTTAGTGAAATATATATGCATATTGAAATCATAGAAAAAAATTGTCCATTAAGAAATCAAATATTCCTACTAAATTCTGTAAACTTATAAAATAAATTTTAATAGTGATTTAGGAGTTATGTATGGCTAAGTTTCTACTAGAGATAAGAAGCATTTTCAGGCTTTTAAATATATTGGCGTGACTAAAATTTAGCAAAAGTTCAGGTAAGTCATATTATATTTCAACATCATCCTTATTAAATTCATTCATTAAACATTACACACACACACACACACACACACACACACACACACACACCACTCTAAATCTATTTCTATTACAATTTTAAAATTTACAAAAAGTTCTATGTTGAGCACAAATTTTAATTATCAATTTCCAAATTTATAATTGGCAATTTTCTTAATCAAAATCAAGTCCTAATTGAATTGTTTTGGGAGTTTATTGAGTTGTAATCAAAGTTAAAGTAGGATTCAATGAGTCTACAATTTGGGATTCATAAAGTCCAAAAAGAAATCAAAGAAATCTAAGAATAAGGTCAAGATTCAAACTTTAATGAGTTGATACAAAAAAAGGACTCACTGAGCGCTCAAAACAGAAAGCCTGCAGCTCGCCTAGCATGACACTAGCACGCGAGCGACAGATCGATCGATCGCTCGCTTGGCGCGAGTATTTCACTTGAACGCCGGTTTGACATTCAATTTTCCCTATTTGCATAAATCACTTATTTTTTTTTATCCTCTTTTCATCCCAATCACCTTCACTAAAAATATACAGCCCATGAACGTCTCAAAGTGTGGTTGAACATTATTTTGATTAATAGTGATCATTTTCTTAAGATCCAAATATCCTCACATGGATTCTTTGATTCAACCACAATATTATTTGTTAATTATTCAACTCAAACGTTGTTCTCATATTGGTTGAGCCTCTTGAAATAAGTCAAACGATCATACATTGAATTCAAAATCCATATTCCAATTTCTCTTGTCTCATCCAAACATCAGAAAGATCGTTTATCAAACACCAAAACCAAAATCCCACCTTCTCCAATTCAGAATTTTGAAGCTTGGAAAGAGGCACTTGAAGTTCTAGTGCTCTAGAACGAAAGGAGTTCGTTCTTGGTGATCCAACAAGAAAAAAAGGGCTCAAAGTTCTGGAAAGTGCGGCGTGCACAACAGATGGAGTTTTTCAGTGATTTACAAGCGAGATAACTAGAGTCAATTAAGGTTTAGCAATGTTTGAACTAATTGTAAGTTGGCATTTCTAGTTGATCGTTTACTGGCAAATTTGCTCAGAGGTTTTTATCCAGTTAGGAATTTTCCTCCGTGATCAATTTTGTTATTCATTTTTTACTTTACTATTTTGATTTTATTGATTAAAATCGATTGAAATAGGTTTAACTGAATTAAATTACCTTAATCGTTTAGAAACAAATTAATAAGTGACTTGTTTCTTTTAATTGTTTAATTCCGGATATGGATCCAAACTATTCGGTATATTTAATCTTTCAATTGGTATCAGAGCTTTTAAACTCGATCCTTGACCATATTTTTCTACATCAATCAATCACGTTTCGTTCCCCCATATTTTGATAGTAGTAATTACGCCAATTGGAAGGTTAGGATGAGAGCAATTCTTAAATCTATAGATAAACGGGTTTTGGTTAGTGAACAAAAAGGTTAGACTACCCCCTCTACCATTACAAGTGTAGTTACCCCTAAATAGGTTTCCACTTGGTCTAGGAATGATCTAAATGAATGTAATTGGAATAGTATAGGTATTCGTGCAATTTTTGTGGCTTTATCCCCTAAGGAGTTTAGATGGGTGTTCTTGTGTGTGACTGAAAAAGAGGCTTGGGATATATTAGAAATCACACATGAGGAAACCAAAACTGTTAAAAACTCTAAGTTACAGGTGTTAACTATAAATTTGAGGAAATTAGAATGAAAGATGATGACTCTTTGGATGATTTCTATGCAAAACTGAATAATACAGTCAAGTCTAGTTTTAAGATAGGTGAGTGAATCCCCGAGGCTAAAATTGTGAGAAAAGTTATGAGATCTCTACCTGAAAGATTTAGACCTAAGGTGATTCTATCTAAGAAAGCAAGGACCTAAATGCAATTAAGATTGAAGAACTTGTAAGATCTCTCAAAATATATGAACTTAGCCTACCTCAGTCTAAGAAGGACAATTCTTTAGCTCTCAAAACTATTAGAGAAGCAGATATTGACACCACTGATAATGACGAACCTAAGGATGAAGAGCTTGCATACCTTAATAGAAAATTCAAGAAATTCATTTGGGATAGTAAGAGACCTCCTTATAAAAATAAAGGTGAATCTAGTACTTCTAGTAAGGATAAAAGAGAGAAGAGTGTTGCTAAAGATTCCTGGAAGAGGTCTTTAAGGTGTCACAAGTGCCATGGTTTTGGTCATGTTAAACTGAGTGTCCAAGTTATAAGAAAACCCTAGGTAATGCTATGAATGCCACTCTTACTAATGACGAGTCCAGCTCCGATAATCAAAACGAGAACTCCAATCCTAAAGAGGGAGGGAATTATATGACATTCACTTCTGGAGTAATTAGTGAGTCACTTGAGGAAATAGAGAAACATAACCCTTCACGGGAAGGTTAGATTAAATGTTGTGAGATAATCTTATACATTTTTTCGTAGCTTATATGACTTGAATATTTAAACCTGCAAAGTATTTCAATACTTGGTGCCCTTCAAGTCACTTAACTTTGAAGTCATCGATCTAAGTCTCAAGTCACTTTTAAGTGACTTCAAAGTCACTTAACTTTGAAGTCTTCAAGTCACTTAAGATTCATTATATGGAATGATAAAATTGTCTAGGAGCTTATAATCTATAAGAGAGGAAGGAATGTATTAATTCTTTCTTCCTCCAAATTATGTCAAAATAATTTTCAAATAATTTTTAAGTTTTGTATTTGATATTTAGTATTCGATATCTTTTGTTTTTTAAGAGTATGATAAAGCGTTGGTTCGCCCAATAAAATTAATAATGTGCTATAATAATTTTGAAAAAAACGTTGTATCTTGAGAGACTTTAACATATGTGCATTGGACGAAATTCATTTTAAAGATATTTGCATTTGTATATCTCGCTTCATTTCATCTATTTCTAATTTTTTTCATACCACTAAGTCAATATTTGTGTGTATATCTTGATTTTGGTAAGTAAAAATTCAATTCGATGTTTTGCACGTGTAAATCACAATTTTATCATCTTTCCATGCAAGAATTTTTGGTTAATGGAACATAATTATGCACCAATTTATCCATCAATTTGTTTAGACCAAATAATAAGAAGTTATAATTTATCTAAAACATGGACTTGAACTGTTGAGCTCATTAAATGATTTTCTTTGTGGATAAGTACATATTTAATTAAGTAAAATTGAATTTGCTGGAGAAAGGTTTTCAATTGAACTTTAAAAGTTCGGATGAACAGACGTGTCAACACTCATGTTTCATTGATTTGTATTATACATCAATGGGAAGAATTAAGGTGACATCGTAAGTTCAAACACTCTCTCACATTGAAATAATTCTTAAAAATAGGGATTGTCCACAATACAACAAGTTAACTCATTTTCTTATTAGTTTAGAATTATTAGATTTATAATTCAATTGGAATTTTGTGTTTTTCAAATAGAGGCTAGCTTTATTAAAAATTAATAATTGGATATGTTAGGTTTTTAGTGTTGACGATTCTGTAGACAAAATGACTTATTTGTACCGTGTTGTAAAAGTCAAGGACATAGGGTGCAATTTGTATAAATTGGGTTATGAGGTCTAGGGTTCAAGCATTGAAAGAGGAAAAATACGGCGCTGCATTATCGCTGGCCTATCGCTTGGACATTGCTCGAGTGACTAAAATAGAATGGATGTCGCTCGCTTGTCGCTCGGCTCTTGCTTGAGCGAGAGGCCGTCGCTCGCCTGTCGCCGAGGTTTCGCGTGAGCGACAAATTGTTTCGAAAAACCCTAATTCACGATTTTACACAGATTTTTCCGACCCACTCAACTTAAATCTCCTTCCTATAAATACCCAATCCATTGGACGAATTTTGGTGTAGTTGTTCATTATATTACTTCTTCCTATCATCATTTGAAGATCCAAGATATTCTTATATTGATTCTATCATTTGATTCTTGAGATCATACAACCACCGGTTGGAAAAAACAACAATTCCTTCAAACCAAAACACCACACCTACTTCTTATTGGTCATAAGAAGGTACTTTCTCAGTTGGATTTCAGAAGTTTCTGAAGATTGAGAGAGGTTGAACTATAAGAGTAGGAAAATGAACAAGAATAGGTGATTCCTGGGTATCCACTTGGAAAAGACGTATGTAGAACAATGTGAGACTGCTACAGCAAATCTTGGTAGAAGATTGTGAGTTTGTAAGTATAACAGAACTTGGAAGCTACAAGAGGTAGATTGGGAGATCTAGTAGGTTGGCTAGACAGTATCTACGGTAGCAGATCGCAAGGATGGAATGAGCAACAGATCTTGGAGTTTCAGGGTTTATAACAGCTAGTGGAACTAGTTTGGAATTGAACTGTAATCCACATTGTCTATAGTGGAGGTACCTGGCTTGGTCTCGGAGTTTTTCCCAGTTGAATTTCTCCGTCATCATATCAGTGTTTATTATTTATTACTTTTCATATTACAACTGGGATATTCAAATTTAGGACTAAAATTATAGTGTATGCTTAATCATCTAGAAACTATTAAAAAGTGACTTGTTGCTTTTAATATATTAATTCCGCACGTAAGGTCGAACTTGTTAGTTAACTATGCATATTTCAGTCTTTTTTTCACCTTGATTTTCTTGAATTCAAAATAATGGTGGCTAATATGATGCGATTATCAAAACAAGTAAATAAATTCGACAGTGTATATTGATGACAATAATTTAAAATATGAAAGGATTGTGAAAGAATCATGATGGGGATAGANTATATGTTTTATTTTTATTGTGTTTACCATTTTATTTTTTGTGATTGGTACATTCATGCTTTAAAATAAAAACAACAAAAAAATTAGAAAATTGAAAAATAAAAAATGATGGAAATTTTTTACAGTATATATATGATATTCTTAAACTTGCATGTTGTGATCATGTATGGACATAATTGATAAGTTGTGGCATATTTTCCATTACTTGCTTGGGTTGATATGGAGTAATTAATACAAGTGTCTTTATGTACCATCTGTACTGTACACACTATCATATTATAATGGGACTTAACCGCATGTGTGAGATTTTGGATGATAGTCACATGTTAGTAAAATGACTTTGAACATAAATTGACCATATTTATTAGACCTAAACTCAAAGTTATTCCCGGTAATAAAAAGCTTAATATCTTATATTTTTCTTTTGAGCGTATTTGACTTGAGCAATTAAGCATGCGGTGTTTCTCATAATTTGGTGCCTTTGGTCAACTAACTTGGGTTAACCGGCGTAAAGCTCGCTATATGGGTTATTTTAGTCATTTAATGGAGATGAGCATGCACTTAAGATTTGAAAAATAATTATGAGTTTCAACGTTCTGAAAAATATATGCAATAAGTCAGGAGGAGAAAAGAAAAATTCAATATACAATGAGTTTTTATTTAAAGGTCTTAATCTGCTGTAAATGGTTTGACTTTCATACGTAGAAGAATATACTTATTGGTAGTGATGTTTAGCATGTCCTTTCTCACAAAATTAAGGTTTGGAGTCCTATTTGCAAATGATTAGTGACACTTTATACACATGGGTCACTTATACAATTTACTTCATGTTAACTTGAACTGCGTATGTGGGAAGGTTTACTGTACATTGATTATACTTATGCGTGCTAACGATTGCATTTTTGAGTGATTATATGTTTAAGTTTTTTTTATCCCTTCATCATTTTGTGAAAAAAATGGGGAGAGAATATACAAAGGGGGAGCATTGAATAAAAAATTGAGATTTGCATATTTGTATTTTATGTCTAGGTGTCGTTAGGGACATTTTGCCTAATGCATATAAACATTGAGAGTTCGCAGTAAATGGGAGAATGTGCATTACATCTGCATTGCATATCATATGCATAGCTATTTGAGTTTTGATGTTTTGTGATATTAATGTTTCGGTTGGTGTTTTGATTGACATTAATGTTACATCTCAAACTAGCATACTTATTTGTGTTCGTGAGTTTTTACTTTCCTGTATCACGTGCTTTTACACTGGATATTGAGTTGTGAATTTCAGAGAACAGGTTTAACAAGAAATGCAAAAGTCATCAGTTTGATGAAATTTGGGTAGTTTAGATTTTGCTTTTAGTTTTTCCTTGACTTATTTTATAGTTTTGTCACAGAATACCAAAGGGGGAATTTGTTAGGTTTTTAGTGTTGGTGATTTTGTAGACAAAATGACCGATTTGTAAAGTGTTATAAAAGTCAAGGACCTAGGGTGTAATTTATATAAATTGGGTTATGAGATCTAGAGTTCAAGTATGGAAAGAGGAGAAACACGGTGCCGCATTATCGCAGCCTATTGTCTGGACACTACTCGAGCGACTAAAACAGAATGGATGTCGTTCGCTTGTCCCTTGGCTCTCGCTCGAGCGAGAGGCCGTCGCCCGCCTGTTGTCAAGGTTTCGCTCGAGTAACAAGTTGTTTCGAAAAACTCTAATTCTCGATTTTAAATAGATGTTTCCGGTCCATTCAACTTAATTATCCTCTCCTATAAATACCCAAGCCATTGGACGAATTTTGGTATGGTTGTTCATTGTATTACTTCTTCCTATCATCCTTTAAAGATCCAAGATATTCTTACATTGATTATATCCTTTGATTCTTGAGATCATACAATCACCGGTTGGGAAAAATATCAATTCCTTAAACCAAAACACCACCTACTTCTTATAGGTCGTAAGAAGGTACTTTCTCAGTTGGATTTCAGAAGTTTCTGAAGATTGAGAGTGGTTGAACTACAAGCATAGGAAAAGAACAGGAATAGGTGATTCCTGTATATCCACTTGGAATTGACGTGTGCAGAAGAATGTGAGACTGTTACAGTAAATCTTGGTAGAAGATTGTGAGTCTGTAAGTACTGCAGAACTTGGAAGCTATAGGAGGTAGATTGAGAGATCTAGCAGGTTGGTTAGACAGTATCTACGGTAGCAGATCGCAAGGTTGGAATGAGCAGCAGATCTTGGAGTTGCAGGGTTTACAACAACTAGTGGAACTAGTTTGGAATTGAACTATAACCCACATTGTCTATAGTGGAGGTAACTGGCTTGGTCCAGACTTTTTTCAGTTGGATTTTTCCGTTATCACTTTTCATATTACAACTATGGTATTTAAACTTAGGACTAAAATTGAATTGTATGCTTAATCATCTAGAAACTCTTAAAAATTAATTTGTTACTTTTAATAGATTAATTCTACACGTAAGGTCAAACTTGTTAGTTAACTACGCATTTCTCAGGATATAATAGTCTTTGTGAGACAATAATTCAACTCATTAAGTCCATTTAGATAATTGTTTGGAGATATTGTTCACTTGTAAGTTTAACCCATCAAGGTCTTAGAGTTTTTACTAGGGATTATTTCTTTTATTATTATTATTATTATTATTATTATTATTATTATTATTATCATCATCATCATCATCATCATCATTATCATCATCATCATCATTATCATTATTATTATTATCTATTGATTTTAGCTTTTATTTAATATTTTTAATTTTATTTTCACGATAAGTTATTTTTCGTATGCTACGTTCGAACTCCAGAGATCTTCTTCCATATGATCTGGAGATTGATAGCACTACTAAACGAAGAGTCAGATAACAAGAAGAAAGAAAAAAAATGTTGTGTTAATTATACCCAAAATCTCTGATACCAATTGTTGGAAATTCAATAATCACGTATTGCTCGATACCACTTAATATGAAACTAACCATCAGATTGAGATGTTGAGTTATATGGCAAATTATGAAACATATGATCGCAAGTAAAAGAATAAAAGAAGACAATAAAATATGGCAAAAGAATTAGGAGATTTTATTGCACCGCAAATAATGAAGATGGAGAAATATTACAATGGTCCTAAAAGTTGTTAATCATTTTCTCACACTATAAAATTGTATACAAGAGCCTAATATTTATAGAGATACGTCCAAACCCTTATAGTAGAGTTGTTGATGAAGTAGAATGCCAAACCATCAGGTCCAAAATGAATTTTTTTTACGTGCACTTCAGTTAGAATTATTCAATTATTTTAACAAAAAATTCGGGTTACACCCAAATTCTAACAATCTCCACCTCGACACGAATTCCACTACAAGGAACAAAGCTCCAAAATATTCTCTACCTGAAGAAATAAAATCCATCTATAAGGAATGAACTCACTCTTCAACAATAACCAAAACTGATTTCTCCAACCAAATACAAAATACTCCACCTCTTTCAATAATTTAAGCACTACTATGCAGAATTACCTCAAATTTCAAAAAAAAAAAATATAATAATTTTAAAATTTACCAAACTGAGCTGTAACCCAAATCCCTTTAAAGAAGATTCCTTGCTAGATTGTACACATTTTACTACGCTGAAAGCATGCTCAACAAAATCAGCATCCATATACCTTTTTCTCCTGAGTCCGTCCCTAACAATTGAATACAATGGCATCGTAGGTGATGGTGGTAAAACGACATTAACCATATTTCCTGAACTCTACTGAACTATATTCTTCAAATCCGACCCTTTATGAGCTCCTAAAGGTATTGTACCAAAATAAAAATCCACCACGATACTGAACCTGTGATGATTGACTCTTCTAGATTTTGCACGACCCTAGAAGATGTATAACTAAGACCTTTTCTATCCCTCCAATACAACTTGGGCACCCTTACAAACATTCAAAGCTCCACCTCTACCAAAAAATGCATAACCATTTGAATCAAGGATAGACAACGAGATGAGACCTTTCTTCAAATCCGAAACATGTCGAACCGGCCAAGTGTTCTAATTGCCCCATCTAATAACTTCAATCTGACCATACCAATTCTAGCAACCTGACAATGTGTGTTGTTTCCTATAACCATAACACCTTCGAAAATGGTTTCATATGTAGTAAGCAAGTCCTTATTAGGACACATATGAAACACATACGCTGAATCCAGAATCCAATCCTCCTCTAGTCTAGACTTGATGCCAGAAATAGCCAACATATCTCCCTTACCTACAATGTTCACTGCGAAGTCTGTTTCACCTGAAGTCTCTGATTGCTTCTCATATTAACTTGCAACCAATATTTATTTATCCTGCAATTTGTAGCAATCCTTCTTCATGTGCCTCTTCTCCTTGCAGAAGTTACAAACTTGATTACTGAAATTAGACTTCGATCTGCCCCTTCCAGAACCACCATGAACAACAAGGCATTCTCCATCTATGGCCTCAGATACCAAATACTTCATCTTCTTTTTTGAAAACAAAGCATTATACACCTCATCTATGGTGAGAGTATTACAACTATACAAGATCGTGTCTCTCAATGAAGAAAATAAAGCGAGCAACGAACACAATAGAATCAAGTTCAAATCTTCTTCATCATAATTTTCTTCCTAGTTTTCCAAATTAGCGACGATCTCTTTAAATACATCTAGATGATCTTCCAATGATTCTCCTTCTTCCATTTGATGAGAGTATAAATGTTGCTTGAGATGCAATTTGCTCGTCAGAATTTTAATCATGTACAATTGCTCCAACTTCAACCATAAAGCTATTGCTAAACCCTCCTTCAAAATTTTCTAGAGAATGCTATTCGATAGATGAAGATGAATGTGAGAAATTGCCTTCTTATCCTTTCGTAATTTCTCCTCCGTGGTCAAAGTTCCGGGCATCTTGTCAATTCCCAACAACGCATCATCCAAATCCTATTATGCGAGTATTGCACGCAACTTAACCTGCCATAACGAAAATCTAGTGCTCCTATCCAACACCAGAATGTCATACTTCATGGAGGTCATCACAAATAAAAGCCTCGAACAAATCAAACATTGCACTCGCAGAATTGCTGAACCTAGACTTTGATACGACTTGTGTTAATTATGCCCATAATCTCTTATACCAATTGTTGGAAATTTAAGCATCACATATCGCTTGATACCACTTGATATGAAACCAACCACTTGATTGAGATGTTGAAGTTATATGGCAAAATTGAAGTATATGATCGCAAGAAAAAAAATAAAAATAAAAAAAAGACTAGAAAATATGACAAAGAAATTAGGAGATTTTATTGCACCACAAACTCTCCTAATAGAGTTGTTCATGCAGTAGGATGCAAAAAAATTGGGTCTAAAATGAAAAATGAGAGAAAAACGTGAAAATCCCAGAATAGACATAGGTTGCGCTGCGAAGCTACTTATGGGTGCCTTGGCATTGAGGCCTGCACTTTGGCACACCGAGGCAAAATACCGAATAGAGGCTCTGGGCATTTTGCCCTTTTCTCTTCTTTTTTTTTCGTTCGAAATTGTTTTCTTCATCCTGTACTCTTTTTCAAGTTCAATACCAATTTCCAACTCTCAATGGGCTTCCAAAATAGAATTTCAACTTGACATAGAACTCCAACAGCATTCTAAACTGAATTTTAATTGAAGTGCACATCAAAAAGAATTTGCAATACATCACGATGACATATAATTAATGGTCGTAATGGATGGGAGAATATTTTTAGTATCTCAGTATTTGAATCTACAAATTTTTAAGGAACATATAGCAATGTTGTCCTCCATTTGGTTACGCTGGGCAGAATATTGATTATTCTGTAGGTTGCAATTCGACCGATAATTAATAGAGAAGAACGCAAGGGAAAATGCCTAGAAAACAAGAAAAGTCTTTATTATTCATCTTACATGCGAAAATAACTTACAAGCCGAGTTAAATAGCTAAAAAAAATTATAATTATCGAAATTTTACCAAAAGTAGCAAAATCACAATATTCATACTAAAAGAAAATACGTAATAAGGGAAATAATATCTCAAAAATCGAGCTCAAATCGAGTTCGTAATCTATGTTAAAAAGACAAATGAAATATTACGACAAAAGGCAAAAAAATAACTAAAATTGGGGATTTGAAAAGGAAAACAACGGATTTTTCTCTCGAAATCGATGCAAACCAAGCGAAGCGGGTGACCACGACGTGCGTACCGAAAGAGCTTTCCGAATTGGGGTCATGAGCGCGATTTTAATAACCGTAACCAAATTTATGACCAAAATACCGAAACGTGTCCAAAAAGGGACCTAATTAGGAAAGATCGTCGATTACTTGTCATTTTTGCACTGATCTGCAAACTCATAGTATCTCAACGCCATCAACGAAGTATCAGACAACTCGACATCACCTGACTCGGATCCTCCTGCATCATTTGGGCAACTACATTTCCAAAGAGGGGAGGAGCCATTAATTTGTTTGCCAACAGACTCAAGTTCCATGGACGGCATATGAAAATCCAAACAACCGCGTGTCACACTTTGTGCAGATTTGTCAAAATTTTATCTATACAGGTATTTCATATGATACTATCAGATAAAGACTCTTCCTACATACATTACAAGATGAAATAGGGAGACTTTGGATTCAAAGTCTGTCACCTTGTTAAGTAATTTTGTGCACGGTAATCTCCCCAGCAAAGTCTACGAAATTGAAGCTTGAAATTTGTACTTTTTGGCAATTTCATTTGAAGAACTCATTAAAGCTAGGGAGAGGTTGAAGGATTTGCTCAGAAAATATCTTGGTCATGGTATTTCAAAGGGTCAACAAGTTGAGTATTTTTATGTTGGACTACTACCAAGCGGCCGAATAACAGTTAATTTATACAAGCTGATAAGAGTATATTTTATATTTATTTTGGGCTTTAAACATACATAATTGTTAGGTTTGAAGACATGAATTCTATTGATTTTTCTTTTATAATTTGGACAGGAATTGAGGTAATGTCGTGAGGTCAAGAAAAGGATCAAGAAGATGGAATAAGAATGTTAGGAAAAATTGGACAAAATTCGGCTGAAGACAAAAATGGACAAAAATTAAAAGTTGGGGACTAAAATGACAAAACTGAACTAATATGGAGTCTGAGCTTCGAGCATTATGTCGAGGAATTAAACTTTGTGTTCAGAAATACTACAGAAGGCTATGGGTTGAAGTGGACTCCAAAGAAGCTCTTCAAGCAGTCAATAGTGACACATTGAGGCCATGAAAAATTCAATACCTAGTGCAAGCCATCCGAGACATGTGCAGCCAGTTGGAGGTTAAATTCTCTCACGTTTTTAGTGAAGGAAATAGTGCATCAGATATTTTGGCAAATCAAGGTATTGAAAGCGAGGTTCTGCACATCCTAGAGCATTCAGAAATTCAAGATATGTTGCTTGGAGTAATCAGATTGGATGTCAACAAATACCAGATTCAAGTAATTTTCTTTTTCTTGTATACAGCTGTAGTGTATTTGTAATGAAAATACTACTTCCGATTTTATTTTATTTTTAATTTTTTTTTTCTTTTAAACTTCTATTTCTCCTCTTTTTGATGTAATATTTGGAGGTAAGGTATCAACGCCCCCTCGTGCAGGTACCTAAATGGATTGTTGATAAAACGGAGTTTGTCCCTAGCAAGTCGTGTTCTATTTTCCTGAAAATCACTTGTTAGTGTGCTCGTGTGGTGTGGCGTCGTGTCACATTGGATGTTCATGTTACTGAAACTTAGATCCCATGCTATCTGATTCAATAACCTACTATCCTTAATTGCGTAAATTCAACAAATTGATGCAATTTATTTTTAATCTTAAATATTTATGCTCAGTCTACTTGAATGAGTACTCTTTTATAGTACTTTACCAGTGCTTCATATTTTGAGTGCAAAATTGGATTTGTGGTTTTTCCAAAGGTAAAATTGAATGTTGTATATTGAAAAAATAAAACTTTGACTAGAAATTCACTTCTTTTTAAGTGATTGTTAAATGAAATCATAAACCTTTTTCTAATTCATTGATTCAAGCAATTTTTTATATTAGATTCTAGTAAATATTTTTTATTTCCTTTCTTTTCACTTTCCATATCATCTTCTTCTTCTTCTTCTTCATATATGTTTAAACGTATTATACATTTTATGCTGTATACATAAATCTATATGTAGTTGAACACACTTTGCACATTAAAGCAATCAAGTTAGACGTTCTATAAACCAAACAGAAAGTTTACCAGGAAATTAATTTCTTTTTATGTGATTTTTGCTAGAATTAGAGCGTGAGCCGAATTCTATTAATTAAAGTCGATTAAAAAAGAATTATATTTGGAATGTTATTTTGGAATCCTATTCGAAGTCTATTTGGCAAATTCTAGTTGAAGTTCTATTTGAAAATCCAATTGAGAGTTGAAATTTGTGTTGGACATGGAGAGATCAAGATATGGACCAAGGAAGACTTTTTCGACGCAATAATGCTTGTATGTGCTCAATTAGAGCTCTAGTGCCCAAATCAGTCAAACTAGCACCTGCTTGGCACTACTCGGACGCTCGAGCAGCGGGGCGGCGCCCACTGGTGCTCGAGTGTTATATTCATCCGGCCTACGACCGTTTTCGTGTTTTAAATACGTTTTCAGCATTCTATTCTTTCTACAACACCAAAAATAGGGGTTCTAGACGTCTCATATTTGTTCTCTATATATACTTGGCTATTCTCTACAAGCTAGATAGGTTATTTAACCCCATTATAAGTTAGACAAATTATAAGCACAAAATCATTGTATGATTTCTACATATTTTAGTGAATTTTCCTTCCCTTTATAAATTATTTTGTTTTTGAGTTTGTAATCGATTACTTTATATTGTGCCATAATTTTGGGACGATAACCATGGAGTATGATATTTCGCTTTTGGATAGCAACACAAGATTTTTAGTTGTGGCGGATAAGGATGCGAGCAGTGCTCGCTTATATGGGATTGATTTTGTTGTGGTTTTTGCCCACTTTATATTTGTTATTGTTAGGTTTTAGTTGTTATGTAATTGGCAATTCTATAAACAAAATGACTGAGTTGTAATATATTTAAAAAGTCAAGGAGGAATGTGCAAATTGTTGAAAATAGGGTTATTAGGTCTAGGATTTGAGAATGGCAAAAGGAGGAAAAACGGCGCGAATTTTCGCTAGACTATTGTCAAGGTTTGGCTCGAGCTATAAAAAACATAAACATCGTTGTTGGACTATCGCCCCTAGTTCGCTCGAGCAACATGTTGTTGCTTGACCGTCGCTGAGCCCTCACTGGAGCAACGTGGTTATCCGAAATTTTTTTTATTTCGCGATTTAAAGACTTTTTACCCGGCTTATTCATTTCCTAACCTACCTATATATAATAAGACACATCTATACGAAAAGTTACAAGGTTGAACATTGAGAGAGGTTCATCTGTAAGAGATTCATTCTATTTTACCTTTCAACATTCATCTATTTTGATATTTTGGTGAGAAAAACAATATTCCTACAATCCAAATACCAAACCGTCTTTCCTTTATATTTGGTTAGAGTTCTGAAGACCGAGGCAAGTTGACTGGAGTTTCAGTCTGTGAAGAACAAGGTGTTTTTCGTTGATCCATGGGAAACAGACTATTATACAAGGATAGGAGTACTACAGAGTAGCTGATTCCATGGAGAGTTTTGGCAACAATAGCTAAGGATTTGTGTAAGGGAGCACATGATCCAGGGAAAGCTGTAAGGAGTGCAGTCGGGAGATCAGATAGTACGGATCGTATAGTTTGATAGACTATAAGTTGTTAAAATCGTTTATAGTGGATTGACTGACAAAGTACCCAGAGTTTTTTTCAGCTAGGTTTCTCCGTGATCATCCTAGTGTTGATTTACTACTTTTGCTTTGTTTATTGATTGATCATACAAACTGCAGTTTTCAAACTTAGGATTAAAATGAATTGCATGTTTAATCACCTAGAAAATAATTAAAAAGTGACTTGTTGCTATTTAATTCATTAGTATTATTAAATTTCGCATTATACACCTATTCACTCCCTCTAAGTGTTGCTAGGGTCGAACTACGCGTTTTTCAATTGTTTAATGACACGATTTTATACAGATACTCTCACCAATGAAAAAGCCTATGATGCTCTATTTTTTAAGGAGAAGATAAAACATATTGTTGAAGTTCAAACAGTTTTGTTCTTGATGGTTGTTGTGCAAGGGGAAAATTAAGGTCTAACTTCAAAATTTATTATAAGAATTCGGGGCACTTAATTAAGGATTGCTATAAGTTGCAGAATAGAGAAAATTCGGTTGCAACTTTTTATAAGGAAAAGTAATTAAATACTTCAAGTGAAGCCATTGTTGTACAAACTTGGAGAAGTTTTACTTATTTATGACTATGACTCTAAACTTATCGATGATTGAATTCTTGATACAACTTGCACTTTCATATGCGTCCCAATTAGGATTTATTTTTAACATATGAAATAGTTTCGAAAAGTGTTGTGGTAGTGAGAAATAATGCACCTTGTAGGATAGCTGGTATTGGCCGGATTAGATTAAAGATGTTTCACAGGAAGGTTTAAACGCTTAATGGAATGAGGCACATTTCAAATTTGAAGAGAAATTTTACCTCTTGAGTACTCTTGATTTAAAATGGTACAAATACACTAATGAAGGTGGAGTCCTGAAGGTTCATAAAGAAGCCCATGTTTTGTTATATGTCTTGTAGTGTTATACGGGATCTTTGATTAATTAGCATATTTTAAGGACTTAGTTGGATTTGAAGTTGGATTATGTACCGTTGGAGTCTAATTTTGGGGTGGTCTTTTTTGAAACACCTTAGTTGAGTTTAGACGTTATGGATAATGTTGTTTTGACACCATTATCGATAGTGTCATTGTATTGAGTTGCTAGAAACATACCCATTTTTTTTATCATAAGCCTCCTCATAGGTACAATGTTGCTAATTTAGTTCTTCCAATTAGAAATTTTGATGGAGAATTACGTTTGTGTTTTTCATTGAAGAGTTAAAGTTTATTCCATGTAGTGAAATTTTGTTTCTAGTGGAAAATCTTTGAATTTTTGTTCATTGTAGTGGAATTCTTGTCAACGTAGAGTTTGTTAAAATTAGGGTGTGACTCAAATTCTATTTGAAGTATAATTAGGAATTTTAATTAAAGTCGAGTTAAGAAAAATTATACTGGAATGCTATTCGAAGTCCATTTGGTAAGTTCTAATTGAAGTTCTATTTATAAGCCCAATTGAGAGTTGAAATTTGTGTTCAACTTCAAGAGATCGAGATATGGACCAAGGAATATGGTTCGGTACAATTATACTCGCTGGAGCTCTACCACCCAAAGTAGTGAAGCTAGGGCCCACCTAGCGCTAGCCGAATGCTCAATCAGCGGGGTAACGCCCGCCTGGTGCTCGAGGGCCGTATTCATATGGCCTAGGCCCCTTTTTGCGTTTTACACTCTTTTTCAGCATTCTATTCCTTCTACAATACCAAGACTAGGGTTATGGACGTTCCCTATTTGTTCCATACATATAGTTGTCTATTCTCTAGAGTTAGATAAGTTATTTAATCTCATAATATGTTAGACAAATTATAAACACAAAATTATTGTATTATTTCTCCATATTTTAGTAAATTCTCATTTCCTATGCAAATTTTTTTGTTTTGATCAATTATTTCATGTTGTGCCGTATTTTTTTTTTCTTGCATATTATTACAACAAATTGATATTGGAGCAATCCGATATCTTTTTCGTTGTTTATAACAATTTTTATGGAAGATTTGCTCCGATATCTTTTTCATTGTTTATAACAAATTTTTATGGAAGATAAAATAAATTTTTTTTATTTTTTTTTAGATTTACCAATGTAATCTAAGCTTTCCCTTCTTTATTGGATTCTTGTCTTTTGCATATTGATTTACGAAGATATTAATAAAAGACTATGATTGTGTAATGTTAAGTGTTTAGCACCTAGTTTGCATGAAATTTTTTTACTTGCAAGATCTTTTTACTTACATAAAGAAAATGAGTTATTTTTGTCTGAAAAGTGATATTGAATTGCTGGAGCTTTCTCAACATAACACTCACTCAGTGTTTGCAGCCATAGGTCCTTGCATTTTTTATGTTGATCCTGTGGGAAAATAGTTACTAAAAAGTTGATTTTGATCAACCTTTGACAAAATATTTGGATAGGTCCCGCTACTCAAATTTGGTGAGAAATGGGTCGAACATATTCTACTCATCGAGTAGATGAGTTTTGTATATTTTGAAGTCGAAAACTATTTTTGGATGAATGAGAAATTAGTGAATGAAGTAAGGTTGAAAACAATGATTTTTGAATTAAAAACGAAAATTCAAAATATGAAACAACTGCTCGAGCGGTCGTCTTGGGCTCAGCGAGCAGGAACGTCACTGAAATAGGAGCTCAAGCAGTGAAGTTGATGGTTAGCGAGTGGCCAATGAACCTGTGCAAATTTTAGAGAACATGTTGAATTTTGGGTTGTATTTTTTCATGTGCAACACTTCAATCTCTATAAATTGGACGCCCTCAATGATGGTTTCATTTACTCAAATTACATGCAATCATTGCATACATATAATAGCAAATTCTTGCAAAATTTCTGCATCAAAATTATTCTTCATTTTCATATAGTTTGTTGTTTCTTGTGATTTAAATTGATGCCATCACAAGAAATTGATTGCTGTATTTTGGGAGACGAAATTGAAAATCAACTTGAAAAATGAATGAAGAGTATTCGTAATGATCGGAGTGGAGAATATGTTGCACCATTTGAATTTTTTTTTTTTATAATTTAGAATTATTCATCAAGCAGTGACACAATATCCACCTCGATCAAACGGTGTTGCTGAATGTAGCAATGAACTCTTAAAGATATGATGAATGTAATATTAATAAGTTCATACTTGCCTCAAAACTTGTGGGTGGAAGCCATCCTTTCAACAAATCACATTTTCAATAAAAACGACACAAAGGCAAAGTTGAAACATCTTACAAGTTATGGAGAGGTCAGAAACATTCCTAAAAATATTTAAAAGTACGGGGAACAAATGCCTAAGCCTAACTAGCAGTAGCTCATATCAATTTCTGATTCATAAAACAGAAATATTTAATGTACATGAAGGTACTATAGTCGAATCAAGAAACAATGCATTCTTTGAAGACATCTTTCCCTGTAAAGGTAAAGAAATAAGTTCATAAAAATGAACCTATGATACAAAAAATGGAAACTATCAAGAAGATGAAGAATCAAGGCACAGTAAGATGACAAAATATCTAAGATTTATTGCTCGAATTTTCTAACATATTTGCTAGAAAATGATTCAAGGAAATTTATCGAGACAGTGTATACTCCTGAAGCTCCTTATTGGAAAGAAGCTGTAACAATGAAATTGAATCCATTATACAAAATCGTACTTGAGAATTGGTTGATCTTCCACCAGAAAATAAAGCTTTAGGCTGTAAATGGATTTTCGAAAAGAAGTTAATATCTGATGAATCAATTGACAAATATAAGGCTAGATTAGTCAAATGATATAAACAAAAAAGAAGGTCTTGACTTCTTCGATATATAACCTATTATAAGGGTAACATCTATTGAAATATTGATTACAATTGCGGGACTACATAATCTCGAAATACATCGGATGGATGTAAAAACGATCTTTCGGAATGGTGAATTGAAAGAAAAAAAATATATGGAACAACTTGAAGGGTTTGTGACTCTTGAAAATGAGAAAAAGGTGTACAAGCTAGTTAAATCATTTTATGAATTAAAACAAACACCTAAGCAACGACACCCGAAATTTGACAAAACTATATTGTCAAATGATTTCAAAATTAATGAATGAGATAAATGTGTCTGCAAAAAAAGTACATCAAATGAATATGTGATTGTATATCTATATGTTGACGATATGCTATTATGGGTAATAACTCGAAAATTATTACCACAACCAAGAAAATGTTGACAAAAATTTGACATAAAAGATATGGGTGCTGCTAATGTCATATTAGGGGTTAACATTCTAACTTTTACGCATTTATCACACTAATGTTCTCGTTTTTTTCAATTTTATTCTTATCCTTAGTCTTTCGTTATTTATCACATCATGCCCTTAATGAAGGTTTTTGTTCAATAATTCCATTAAGATGGTGAAAAGAGACTTATTTTATATCCCTTCACATTTTTAAATAAGAAAAAAAAAATAGCAAATACAAAAATGTGGCTAACTATTTTTCTTATATTAAAGCATGCTTCTCTAATTCTTGGATACACGCATCATCACGCACAATATGTGTCAAGTAATGGAAGGTTGAGAATAGTATTGCGATTAAAAAAGTTGGAGAAATAAGTGTAACATATTAGTAAATGTTAGACCTTTACTGTAATTAAAATGTTGTGCATAAAAGTGATGGTATAAATGAAATGCAATTATCTATTTTTAAAACAAGAGGAGGTATTTTAATTTTCATAAACTTCAGGGAGGTTTTCGAAATTTATCCTAAAACTTTTATAATTTTTATTGCACCCACATAACTATCTTATGTTGGAGGAGCCCTTTAACCTCTATAGCATACAATTTAATCCAAAACAAGTCTAGTGATAATGATAATTCGTACACTTAAATAAAGATAATACTTGTTTAATAAATGACATGAAGTGAAAAAATAGAAAATGCACCACGAGATCACAAGTGCCTCTCGAAATTGAATGGCTCAGTGGACTATGGTCAATTGATCCATGGGCCGTAAAGGCCACTCGATGCTGAACAATCACTCCCACAATCTCATTCTACTACCAAGTGTCATACTAGCCAAATCATTATGAAAACCACTTCCTTGATTTACTCCGTATTCTCTTGAGATGAATAGCGATACACATCTTTATCCATATTCTATGATCATACCTGTACACATGCGTACGAAGATATTGGTGCCACGTAGGTAAGGTGAGACTTTGATATGGAGACTCAATGTATTTTTCTCTAATCATTGTGTACAATTTTAACTTTCATATTTGCACCTTTTGTCTTTTAATGCATACTTAAATATTTTTTCTCTAAAATAAATTGATTATCTAATCAGAGGGATAATCCGTGGTGAGAGATTCCCATCCTTTTTTCAAATCATTTGACCATTGGAGAAGCACTTTCGTTGCTCCATTTTTGAGCTATTATCATGTGGCTTGTTTGTAGTTCTTGCGATGATCTTTTCGTACTTATACTTGGATCCTAATAAGAGTTTGATAATCCAATTGATTATATATGATTAATTAACATGAATAGTAAGATGAATAGTATTGGATATCATGAAATATGTGAATGGTAATGAGTAATAATTATGAATGTGTGATTGAAATTAATTTTTAACTTTGACTTAAATGATAACCAATTTATAGATTGTAACGAAATGGAAGCCGAAAATAATCTACCAAGATTCCTAGAAATGTATTCTCAAGTTTTAGTGCATTCTCCGGCGACCTTCCGACGACTACTACGATTCCAGCGACCATTCTGCGCGACTATTTCGGTGACCGTCTCACCATCGATTTATTCTGGCGAATGCTCAGATTTCGTCATTTGTTCCAACTCAGGCGAATTCCGGCAACAACTCCACCATATTTGTTTTTGTACAGTTGATATGATTTTTGACCTCTTGATTATTGCTTGTGACTAGTAATATAAAACGTGACTTGTAAATTTAAATAGTGACTCTAGAAACACATATGACCTGTTAATATTGATTTCCGTTTATATTGATTTGTGACCTATAAAAAATGACCGTGACTTGTGAACTCAAACATGTGACAATAATTTGTGACCTTAACGACGAATTAATTAGCCACAGTTAACTATGAAATTAATTGATCATACTCATATGTCACAATTTAATGAGTCACATATTATTTTTCGGTCACAAATCATAATTTTTCTACGTCACAATTATTTTACGGTCACTGTTCAAAAATTTTATAGCTCACAATTTGTTGATCTTGTAGATCACAGATTATTTTGAGGTCACAAATTATTAATTTTATAGGTCACAGATTATTTTATTGGTCACTGATCAAAAAAATATAGGTCACAGTTTGTTTATTAGTCACAGATCAAAAATTTTGTAGATCACGGATTATTTCAAGGTCACAAATCAATAATTTTATAGGTCACAGATTATTTTATTAGTCACGGATCAAAAAATTACAATATACGGACCGCCACCATATATCCACCACCACTGCCCAAAACATACCACCACAGACCCACCACCTCCACAACCACACATCACTACATCTAAACCACAACCCAAGACCGCACAACAACCACCATCAAACACCTGTAACACCACCGTACTGTACAAAAAATGCAAGATTCGCCACCCACCACAAACGCCCTAAATCACCACTACCACAAACAAACGCCAACCACCACACCATTATCTGCACAGCACCTAGCCACCGCTACCTAGATCTACCGCTAGGCCATATCGCTCACATCGCCGGCTGTGAGGGTACCGCACTACAGCAACTATGCCGTTGCTCGACTCTCACATCTCCAGCGGATGGCGCTACTCAACGATGATGGCAGTTTGAGGGAGAGGGTAGAACAAGAGAGAGATAGAGATAGAGAGAGACGAGATATGAAGAGAAGAGAAGAGAAGGAGAGAACCTCTGCTCCACTCTTACATTAAATGTGGTTTTGTAGCGGGCGTAAGAGGTGTCTCCGGCGGTGGGCATTCCTTAACGGGGACGGCAGAGGGAGAAGGTAGAGTGGTTGCCGTCGAGGAGTGTGACTATGGAGAGAGAGAGAGAGAGAGAGAGAGAGAGATGGAGGGGAGAGGATTAGGGTTTGGGAAATAAATTTAAATATGAAATCTCCGATTTGTGAAATGTTAAACTTTCCACCGATTTTAGAATTGAGGATTTTTAAAATAGAATATTGTGTAATTTCCACTTTTAAAATTGAAACTTAAAAAATCTAGTTGGGTGTAATTTCCACTTCAAACTAATTGAGTCGCCTGTGTCCATGAACATATAGAACTAATAGTTAGAAAACTCATGGTGAACATATAGAGACATGGGCTAGCCCGGCCAAGTGCCCGGCTCATTTAGTGTTTTAGGCGTAATTTTATTTTTATTTTTATGTAGAACCAATTTTTTAATATGTAATTTTTTTTTTCATTTAGTCCGATCTTTAATCGAATCCTGAATCCGCCCTTGTTTAGAGATAATAGTTAGAGAACTAGAGTGAAGTGCATATCTAGCAAAGCTACATTCTTAGTGAAAAATAGGCAAACGTGTGACCATTTAGTAAAATAGTCAATAAATACTATAAAATAATGAAATGGTCCACATAGTAGGTATATTGGCCCCCCCCCCACACACACACACACACACACACATATATATATATATATAGACACACACACCAATGGGTCCAATCTAGTTTTTGACACCTGATTGATTGTCTTATAATATGCATGCATATGTATATGTATGCGCACGTTTGTACTCCTAAACACCTGTACCTTATATCAAGTATAAAAAACCTTTTTAATTTGAAGTAAAAAAGTTATTTAATCTGACACTAACTTTTACTTCTAAAAAAGTTGTATTCTAATTCTTTCACTTGCCCGTGTGTTGACTATGGTAGGTACTTGTATGCTCTTCAATTTGACGATGTAATTGTACGTGATTTATTGATACATATTTTGAACCTTTTGTTTAGACATTTGTTTAACCATGTCTCATAAGCCGCATGAATGCATACTTATATACCTACGAGCTACGATTTCGGTGTGCACCTACGCTTTTGTATTAAACATGTGCATATCTTGTATTTAGTGTTCACTAAACCAAGAATTGAATTTAACACTAAACCAACAATTGAATTCTTTCATTGATTCTTTAATATTGCAATTTAAGCAAGTGTTATTACCCCAAAGTGGCTACAAATCTTGAACTTTAGGAGAGAATGTACTCAAATAAGTCCTTGAGGTCTTTCATCATAATATAATAAATCAAAAATATAAATTGCTAGCTGAATAAATGAAATCCAACAAAATAAACATATGAAAGATAGTCTTTCTTATTTATGAACATCCGTCAAATTGGAAAAATACGCTGAAAATCCTAAATGAGAAACATTTATTTATTTATTTTTGCTGCTACAACATCATAACCTTAAAAACTCTTATTCATGGCATTTAATGATTCCTGCCACAGATTAGAAAATTCATTTGAGCACCAACATGTCTAGGGATTGATCCAGCCTGAAGGCTGATTAGGTTTTAATAGAAACCGCCCGCTGCATGGTAGCGGAGGCTGTGCTTGAGAGTGCGAGGACGATGAGTTGAATGCTGACATGAGTGATTGGATGAACTGGATATGACCGACTGCAGGCACCTGCATCTCAGGTGAATAAAGCCCACAGGGGAATCCTGAAAAACCTTCAGAAACTGGTTCAAGAACCGATGGAACGGATGAATACATACCAAACTGATTCCCATTGGTCATTTCACAGAGTTTTGGCAGCCCATTAATTACTGATGTATCCAGATAAGTCCTCATTAATGGCGGCGCGTTGAAAAACTGTGGAGCCGCTGGGCCACCATTGATGAACATGGAAGTATCTTCCTGTTTGATAAATTGTTGCTGATGATCAACCAGTTGAGGCTGATGGTATTCCGTTTTCATCCATGCCGGTTGCGGCAGATTATATGCAGATGAATTCATAGATGATATGGGAAAAGAAGTCAGCGGTTGGATTAAATTAGTATTGAAATTCACCTGATCAAACCCTTGTGGCAGTGGATTATTTGGGGCTGCAGGAGGGATGTAGACTTGATCCATTTGGGCAGTTGGGATGAGATATGAGTTAAAATTCACTGAGCTCAAGCCACGAAAATTGCTCCCGGCCGAATTAGAAAGATTCGTTGCCATGAGTTTCTTCTTGATGCTTGAATTCCAAAAGTTTTTGATTTCGTTGTCTGTTCTTCCAGGAAGAAGCTTCGCTATCTGAGCCCACCTACAAAAAACAGATATCAATTTGCATTGATTTGTAACTGAAATAATCCATTATTATGGGATCATGGCACTCACTTATTGCCAAGTATATTGTGGAGATCAATTATGAGAGCAGCTTCTTCTGGAGAAAAACTCCCTCTTTTGAGATCCGGCCTCAAGTAATTTATCCATCTCAGCCTGCAACTCTTGCCGCATCTCTGCAACCCTGCGCCAAAATAAGAACAAAACTGAAATGTATATAAATGTGGTCCTATTAAAGGCCAAGCCTAGATGAAGAGATAAGAGCAAAGTTTTTTCTTGGACTCAGTTCAAGCCTCCTTTTAGGGGAGGGCTGAAATCCTTTGATCATAATTTTAAAAGATAAGAAAAAAAAAACGTTGATTCGTTAGGGTGCAAACGCTGTATTTACACACACATGTATGTGTTGAAATTAAGTTTCTAAAAATGATACCTGCAAGTCTAGGAACTGTGCTCCAACAGCCATGGCCGTAGGCAGAAATGTGCCTTGTGAGTTTCTCATCTTCCTCAGGTGACCACAACCCTCTCTTAACTTTTTGTTTGTCGCAGCAAGTATGTTGTCCAGGGGCCATTTTCTCTCTCTCTCGCTCTCTCTCGCTGAAACCAGATGTACTGTAAAAATGGCAGAAAATAAGAACTGTTATTCTGTATATGTACTCAATAAAGAAACAAGAAAAAGATTATGAAAAGAGCAACCGAAAAGCATAAATTAAATGGAATGGCTGACTTCAACTGTAGTACACTGCAGATTATAAATTTAACGCAGAGAGTTGTAAAACAATTGCAGTAACCCTTCGGGGGAAGGGGGGGATGTCTTATAATGAATCCTTCTTCATGGCCAGTTTCCACGAGTCAGACATGCAATTTAGGTAGGACCCCCATTTTGACAGGTCTCAAAAGCTTATTTGGAATCATCATATAAGCCCATGTTTGGTGCACATTTTGAAAGTAAAAATACATTTTTACTGTTGATGTGATGGAAAATATGTGGTTAAATAAGAAAGAAAAATTATTGATACGATGGAAAATATTATTTTATTAAAGAATGTGTGATTGAAAATGAGTAGAAGAATTAAAATGAGAAAAATAATATGACTCAAACACGAGCTAAATTTGTTGTATGTATAATTTTGAATTCTTTTGACAAGAAAATTTAGCCTCCCTTTAGCAAATTTTATAAATCAATTTATAAATACTCAAATTAATTTATATATGTCAAATTTCAATCACTCATTTCTATCTATTTATAAATTAAATCATTTATAAAATGAGACTTAAAATTTTTTGCCCTGGCTCCACAGTGATTGTATAGATAAGAAATGAAAATACTCACATATATGTGATGATTTTTTGTTTATTGAATCATATTTCCTTTTCATTTATGATACATTAACACATTTTGTCATTGTTCTTCCTTTTCATTTATGAATCATTAATATGAAAAATGTAACAAAAGAGAGAATAGTCAACTATTTTATTTTTAATTAATCTAAATATCTGTCATTTATCTTTGAATAATATAAAATTGTTTCGGAATTAGCCTTATAAAGTTGTCAGTCCTTTCTTTTTCTTTAATTATATAATTTACACAGATATTTATATAACGTTCTTCAATGGTATGTATATTCACAACATAATATGTAAATGACAATTTATTCAACACGTTCACCTGCAACGATTAAGTATATTAGTTGTGCCAACGACAAAAAGATGATGTTTGCAACGTATTGTCACTCCTTAGGGATATTTGCAACACAAAGGGCTGGTATATGAAGTTTCGTGCAAGTTAGGTTTATTCGTAGCGAGTACGGCCAAATGATGGTTTTTAAAATTTGTTCTCCCTTGGAAGGTATATTCGCCACATAGCGAGTAAATGAATATCTATTCATTGAGTTATCTTTTAATATGAATGCTTATATGTCAAACTCTTATTGTTTTCTGATACACTTATTTTCACAGTTGGTAGATATTTATTCGTTCAACGTGTTATCTCTCAATGGGCCAATTCAATACTCTGTACGCAATAATAAATACGATTTATTTTGTTCGATTCTTTATTGTTTGTAGGTGTACCTAACCAAAAAAGTCTAAGTGTGCGAGAATTATCATTAATTATAAATAGATAATTCTAATTAATCGCTTGGAAAATGAATTTTAAATTTATATCCCGTTAATATTTACACCCGGCTTTACATAATTAATTTCTTGTGTGTTCATTAATAATTGAAAATAAGGGAAATTTACACGTTTCGTTGCCAACTTTTACAAACTGTTACCAATGTACCATCAACATATTTTTAGCATCAGACATGTCCAACCTTTCACTTAATTGCAAATTATGTCTTTCCCTCCATTTTTTCCATTAAATTTGCATATATGGATCTTCTTTAAATGAATAAAAATAAAAGAAATCAACAAAATTGAAAAAATGAAGGGCGATTGCAGGAGTCTCAAATCTTTTAAGAAATATAATGGATCCCCTTTATTAAAAAACAACTCTCATTTTCTCCAAATAAATAAAATCTCCTCCTGAAAAAAGCGGCAACCAGAAACAGATTAACAAAGATAATTCATCCAATTACCGATTAACTGAGAAGTGCTGAGTTTCATCTCGATAGTTTAATGTATGACCGAACTCATTCACAATTTTTGGTAGATTAAGTTGGTCTAGTTCCATTTTTATAAAATGGCAAAAAATGGTTCGTTTAATGAAATATATATGCATACTGAAACCATACCAACAAACTGTCCATAAGAATTCAAATTATCGTACTAAATTCTGTAAACTAATAAAATAAATGTTAATAGTAATTTAGGAGTTATGTATGTCTTTTTCTCTTGACTTTTTCCAATTATCCACTCAACTGCCTCAGTTTTTCTCCATTTCTCACGTAATGGCCATACCGAACCATGCCTCTTTACTCCGTCGGCGCTTTAGGGCTTCCATTTTCAAAATCTCATCTTCAAGTACCGCTCATTCATCCACTGGTTTCAGGCCCAATAGATCTTCTGATTAGCCCGTGTTCTTCATTGATCTCCGATTTTTTTTTTTCATTTTTTGTTCAATCTGTTGAGAAATCAAACTCGAAATAGATATAATATGTTCCTTTGATGTTCTTGTTGTGTATTATTTGTTCAATTTCTTGGTTTTGTGTATTTGTTTTCCAATTTCTTTAGTTGTGTAGTCGAATATGAGATTTTGTGCCTTTTTGTGTTCGATTTTCACCAAAACGTTTCGGTGCTCACCATCCTAGAAGTTCTAACCCTTTTTTTTTTTTTTTTT